>JARYHS010007640.1:0-15992 GCA_031002005.1 Vandiemenella viatica
TAGAGTTCTTATCAATTTACCACCTTTGTGTGTGATTGTTTATTGCCAGTATACTTGTGTACACAAGTTTTTAGCGAGGTCAGGACCCAAACATCTTACACAATAAGAAAACATCATAGTACGAGTTCCAAGATAAATTAATTCCATAGCAAGGCCAGGAACTTTAAGTAAGCAAGGTAACATTATAAATTACAATAATTTCAATATACAAATTGTATTACATACAGTTCACAACTCATTAAGAAGCCTTATTACATAGATAACGTTTTACTTCAGTTTTAAATTCATTTCAAGTCAATCATTTTAAATGCTTAGGTAGCTTGTTATATTGTCTTGCTCCCATTTCAAATGCACTCTCACCTGCTGCCTTGGAATTATACCTTTTGATATGTAAATTAGTTTTGATTCGAGTGTCATATTTATGAATTTCACTATTAGTGATGTTAAATTTTGATTTGAATCTATGAAAATATATTAAGAGTATTTTCTTGTCTAAATATTTCTTTACATGATGTATTCCTTCCAGCTTGTATGTTATCCTAATACAACTTTTTCTGGAGCACCTACAATCTGTTCATGTAGAAATGGCAGCAGGATCCCCAAACTTCAATTCCATACAGGATATATGGGAAGATTATTCCATAGTAATACAATTTTCAAAACACTGCTATCCACGAACCATAGACAACTGATTGATTAGAAAGATTCCCCTTACTTACTTTTTTACAGACAAAATCCACATGTACACTCTTTGGCAAAAAAATTGACTGTCGGCGCCTGAGTCTAAGTCCCTTATTTCGCACAATGTGGCATCATTGCCCGTATTCAACTCAGCGCCATCTGTTATTCATTTCCTTAAGTCAAGCCTCGAACAAAGCAGGAAGACTCCGCCCGCCCATTGACGATTCTTCTTGGTAGTTCATCTATCATTCCCCACATTTCAGTAAAAAGCTATTGACCGATCTCGAAACAAGTAACGCATTTTCCTGTCCCTGGATTGACTGTAATATTAGGCAAGACATCGCCGACCATACCTCAATCGGACGAAATTCGGTTCCAGCTACACTTTTCTTAAATTCAGATCGTGAAACATATCGTTAAAGTTGCTATTAACAAGATTGCAATAAAGCGCAGTAGAAATGAGGTTCAGTTATACATTTTATTCCAAATGATTAGCGTAAAACTATAACCATATTTATTTATATATTGATGTGGCTAATCAGTTGCAATAATGCAACACATAATGGGGAGTGTGGTCCGAGAAGTGGGTGTAAATGTTCAAAGATCCAGATTTTTAAGTTCTACAAAACTGTTGAAACGATTATAAAGAGATTATTCGGATAATTGTCTAATGCCAGTTGAATGTAACTGACTTCCGAGGCAGGAAAAGGTTGTTTACCCACTGCACGAGCCGTCTGTGAACATGAGCTCCGTTTGCTTGTGGCTAACCATGTAGTCTTGTAAACGCGTGGTCCTCGGTTCGAGTCTAGGTTTTCCAATTATTTTTTTGCATTTATTTTAAACAAGTCGAACCTACAACTGCGTTATGCGTAAAATATAACATCGACTCTTACCTGCTTGCGTCAGGACGTAACATACTTAAGGAAAGACTCATAACTGAGTGCTTCTTAATAAACTGCACACGTAACTATGAAATCTTTCACAGAGGTAAGACTGAAAGAAATCTTCTCTGGCTTCAACATCGTCGAAATAGTGTAGTGTGGTTACGTTAGGTGGACTATAATGAGTTCGCACCATCGTCAAGGAGACGAAAAACTAAATAATATTACTATACCAATTTCTTATTATGCGTCTGGATTTACGATTCGTCGACTTCTAAGTCGTTAAAGGTGGGAAGGGAATGGAGACAAGGAATGGGAAGGAATTCGGACCATGGGTTTTCGAAGAAATAATCCCGCCATTCACACGAAGTGACTTGGTGAAACGAAGGAAAATCCAAATCTGGATAGCCGGATAGGAATTCAAACCCGCTTCCTCTCGAATGCGGAGCCATAGTGTTAACGCTCAGCCATTAGGTTCAGTTTTTCAATATCTTTCCTATTTGGTCTATGATGCCGTCCATAAAATTATTTAAAAAATCTATTTAAAAGTTAAAAATCGTAAATTAAAATATATGTGCAGAAGTGAGTTCATCTGAGGAGAGCGGGGATATCAAAAAAATCTCTGAAATCAGAAACGCAATTCAAATTTAATTTTCTTTCTCTCTATTCTTTTCGCCAATCTCTCTCTTTTTTAATTTTTTTGCTAGGGCTTTACGGCTCGTCGACAGCAAGGTCATTAGAGGCGGGATCGGATTGGGGCAAGAAACGGGCAGGAACTCGGCCATGGCCTTTTCAAGGAAGCATCCGGCCGTTCGCCTGGAGTGACTTGGGGAAACCATGGAAAACCCAGATCTGGATGCCCGGACAGGGATTCAAACCCGCGTCCTCCCGAATACGAGGCCAGAACGTTAACCGTTCACGCACCACACCCGGTACTTTTTTTTAATTTTTAGCAGCTATCAAATACAAAGTGAATATAAGCTCCCTCTTATATGGAAGATATTGTCATATTAATCCCGTTGTTTAATGAAGTAGTATTAAACCAAAAATGACGAGCAAAATTGATCGGTTTGCTAGTAACCAAATAGGTAACATTTCAGTCTTTCCGTAGAAATGTTAAAAAAAAAAAAGAATCCAATTCACATTCTACTTGAGCAAACACCTCAAACCGGATGCGAAAACTACAGAAATTTGCAGTATGAATAAAATGTGGTAAAATAAGAAATTTCAGTGTAGTTATGATGTAATTCTCTATAAGTATGTCTTTCAGTAAAGATTAAGAGGTAGTTGGAATGAAATTATCACGCTGAGCAATAACATAGCTAACTGTTACAAAATTTTATAAATCGGCGGTACTACTCTCCGCAGTTAGAGTGTAATTCTAAAATATCGTAGTAGACGGAAACGTAGTGTTTACAAAGCGTATAATACTGTTTTCCTTGTTTCTTGCCACACTGACATTCCCGCACTGAATTTCAATTTTATGCCTCAGTTTTCCTCCTACAATGTTCTGATTGAATGCCTATAAGACTTTGCAATATTTAAACTTTCAAAAGAAATTGTTGCTTGTCATTCTGAGACAGACATTATAATGTAAATTCTCTGGGTTGGAATAAAATATACAGTAGCTACAGTTTGAATTTTGGAAAAACCGTGCCGCAAGAGAATCAATTCTTATCACCGATCAAGAAAAACAAAGTTACTTTCATAGCGTTTGTTGATTTAGAAAAAAAGCTTTTGGTAATGTAAGGCGGGACAAAATGTTCAAAATTTAAAAAAAAGTCAGGTTTTACGTATCGAGATAGAAAAATATTTTAGAATTGATATAAGAATCAAGTGGCTATAATAAAAGTAGAGAATCATGAGAGTCACCAATCAGTTGAAAAGTGTATCAGATATGGTTGCAGTTCATCCATACTAATATTCAACTTATATGTGGAGGAAGCTATAAAAGAAGTAAAAGAGAAATCTGACTGTGCTTCATGAAAAAGTAGTTTCAAATATTGACCCAGGTACCAGAGAGAACTTTTTAAAACTGTATGTATGGAGCATAGCACCTTATGGTAACGAAGCATGGACTTCAGGAAATGCCTGAAAGAAGGGAAAACTTGAAGCATTCGAAATGTGGTGCTATAGGAGGATGCTGAAAATTAAGTGGACAGTTAAACCACGAAATTAATATGTTTTGGAAATGATGGCTGACGAAAGAAGTTTGTGGAAGAATCGTAAACAAAGAAGAAACAGATTCGTGGGTGGTTTTTTTAATACATTTGGGATTGGTTATGTATGAAGCAGATAACGGTGGACGTGTTTTAAGAGAGGTGTTTTGAGATGAAGGGGATAGTGCAAAATAAGAAGGGATGGTGGTTTATATCAAACCAATCGAGAGACTGACGACAGTAAAATAAGAGATAAGAGATTAAATAAGACAGAAGGTGCCAGCCGATTGAGATCTACTCCCCCGAAACACATCGATGGGGCCGACAGCTTAACGTCCAAATCCGGCGGACGAGTCACTGTCAGAAGTTCCATACGCGCTACAGAGAGGTTTGGGATTTAAACCAGGACTTTCGTGCACCATCTGATAATTAGTAATAATTCACCGCCACCGAAACATGTCCTAGTTCTAAAAAGTTCTTCAACCACCGGAGCTCAAATCGGTTGACGCCGTATCTGACGCCGCGCATCATCACGGGCTATAATGACCCGAAACGAGGAAGTTGGCTATAGAAGTGTAGCATTTAAAAATCGAACCTTTCACCTCCGTCACATGCTGTTTGGTGCAGACGCGTAAATTCCAATTGAGGTAGCTGACTCAATCTCATACCACTGCGGTGCACGACAATCTTCTATATATCTATCACCTTAGTAATATATGAATTTTATGAGCGGAACAGAATATAAAGCATCCGGCATCTTTAATTCCTTTAATTTATAGCTGCTAAAAATAGAAAAAAAATGGAGAGGGGTTGAAAATGAGAAAGAGAGACAGAAAAAAAAAATTTGAATTGCGTTTCTGATTTCAGAGATTGTTTTGGAAACTCACCCTCTCATCAAATTATCTCACTTCTACCGACATTTTATCATTTACGATTATTAACTTTGCTTTAAGTAGATTTTTAAATAATTTTATGGATGTAATCGTAGACCAAATACGACAAGTAATGAAAAAGTGAAGCTAATGGTGTCGCATTCGGGAGGAGACGGCTTCGAATACCTCCATCTATCGAGATTTGGGTTTTCTTTGGTTTCCCCAAATCACTCCAGGCAAATGGTAGTATAGTTCCTTTAAAAAGCCAAGGCCGAATTTCTTCCAGTTCCTTTTCCGCAGTCCTTCCCCGCCTCTAACGACCTCGACGTTGACGAAACGTAATGCCATAAGAAGGAAAAAAATTGAATGGGAAGGAGTCATTGTTAGTCGGGTTAATGCAAGCTGCGACCACAACAACTACTACTACTACAGCTACTGTAAAACACTGAAAAAACTCAGAAGTTCAATTCAGAACCGAAGAAGACGAAATGTAAGCAAGGAAGCAAGCATTATTCACGACATAGCTGGTCCACATGTTTGCTAATCACACCGTCGCTCTTCTGCAAAACTTTGGTTGGAAAATAATCACCCACCCATCATACAATTGCAGACTTGGCCCACAGTGACTACCACCTTTTCCTAAGCTGCGAAAATATTTGACCGACGTAGACATTAAAGATGAAGTTCAATGCTTGCTGAAAGACATGAGGCGAGCATACATTCTTTTTCCTTTTTTGCTTATGGTTTTACGCGTTGTCGACGTTAAGGTCATTAGAGGCGTGAAAGGAGTTGTAGCAAGGATTTCTCCAATGGCCTTTTAAAGGAACCTTTCCAGTATTCACATAGAGTGATTTGGGGAAATCATTGAAAACCAAATCTGGATGGCCGGACGAGGATTCGAACCCGCAACCTCCCGAATGAGAGGCCAGCGCGTCAGCGCTTATTCCACCACGCTCCACTATTTTTATAAACTGTCAGTGCGTCTACAAAAATGCGTGTGCCGAATTGTGAAGATGCAGAAAAATAGACGATTGCTCAATCTTTCCAAAAGAGCCGATCGTGATAAATTATTACGTGTTATTTAGTGTTATAAAGGTATTCTTCTTGGCCGAAGGAAACAGGAAAATTGGCACTTACTTCCTCTTAGAGGTTGCCACAACTACTTCTTCCAGTGTTGCCACGATTTCTGACTTCTGGCAGTGCTGTGGTAATTTCCTATTCAAGGAAACGTATCTTACAGCTAGGCGGTATCAAGAGAACAGACACATTGCCGAAATAGAAATTTATTTTCCTTCCCCGTCTATCTATCATATTTTTATTTGACTGATTATTTCTGTACAAATGATATTTTCATTCAGGCGGAACACAATTCGCAGCGATACAACTGGAAACAGATGTTTACTGTGTTTGTGTAAAACTGCAAGAATAAACCCTGTATGCGAAAATTCAGGATCAGTATGGAGTCCATAGTGACTTATTCACGTGATGGCTCAAAAGAAAAATTAAGTGTCACTAATGCTAGAAACTCTTGGTAACTGATGGTGCTCCCGTAAGTCTAGAATGAGGAAATACCTCAAGTGCAGAGTATTTATGGAGTTATAAGATCAATAATTAATGAGAAATTGGCATTAACAAATCATATTTAGGAATATAGGGTTATCCGTTCTGTTGACATGATCGTTTAAAATCATATAATTACGCATATTAATGCTAATGACTTCAAGGCCATATTTCATTGCAAGGTTCCCACGTGTCATTTATATAATTAGTACCGAACTTGAGACAAAATTGTCCGCAACGTGTTCTTGTTTTGCTAAATAACTTGAGACAGCCCAAGTGAGTAAAAGATTTTGATGGTATTTCTCCTGATGTCTTGACGGGGTATTTTCAATATAAATGCCGAAACATGAAGTTAAAATAACAGAAAAAAATAGTTTCTTTGACATTAGAAGTGAGAAACTCTACAGCAACAACTCCAATCACACTCTCTGCCTTTACGAAACTAAAGTCAACTAAACTCGTCACATTATATTGGGTGAACAATATTTTAAATTCCACAAACACACCTTTAACCGCCAATGTGGCCTATGATCTAATAAAAAAATATTTTCATAGGAGTTTGTTTTTAAACAATTTGATGTAAAATATATTAATGTTAACTTTTACATATATGATATGAATTTTACAACAAGTGAGAAGGAGATAGTCAATGTAAAAATAGCCAGCCTGAGGTGGGATCGAACCCAGTACCCTCACCTCCGCAGGCCAATGCTCAACCGTTCAGCTACTTTGCCTTACGCTGAACCCTACCTCGTCCATTATATAACAATAGTAAACATATATATATATAAAGATACAACATTTCAAGTTGAATAGTTAATGATGATCTATATAAAGAATCAAACTGTTATAACAGAAATAATCAGTCAAATAAAAATATGATAGATAGACGGGGAAGGAAAATAAATTTCTATTTCGGCAATGTGTCTGTTCTCTTGATACCGCCTAGCTGTAAGATACGTTTCCTTGAATAGGAAATTACCACAGCACTGCCAGAAGTCAGAAATCGTGGCAACACTGGAAGAAGTAGTTGTGGCAACCTCTAAGAGGAAGTAAGTGCCAACTTTCCTGTTTCCTTCGGCCAAGAAGAATACCTTTATAACACTAAATAACACGTAATAATTTATCACGATCGGCTCTTTTGGAAAGATTGAGCAATCGTCTATTTTTCTGCATCTTCACAATTCGGCACACGCATTTTTGTAGACGCACTGACAGTTTATAAAAATAGTGGAGCGTGGTGGAATAAGCGCTGACGCGCTGGCCTCTCATTCGGGAGGTTGCGGGTTCGAATCCTCGTCCGGCCATCCAGATTTGGTTTTCAATGATTTCCCCAAATCACTCTATGTGAATACTGGAAAGGTTCCTTTAAAAGGCCATTGGAGAAATCCTTGCTACAACTCCTTTCACGCCTCTAATGACCTTAACGTCGACAACGCGTAAAACCATAAGCAAAAAAGGAAAAAGAATGTATGCTCGCCTCATGTCTTTCAGCAAGCATTGAACTTCATCTTTAATGTCTACGTCGGTCAAATATTTTCGCAGCTTAGGAAAAGGTGGTAGTCACTGTGGGCCAAGTCTGCAATTGTATGATGGGTGGGTGATTATTTTCCAACCAAAGTTTTGCAGAAGAGCGACGGTGTGATTAGCAAACATGTGGACCAGCTATGTCGTGAATAATGCTTGCTTCCTTGCTTACATTTCGTCTTCTTCGGTTCTGAATTGAACTTCTGAGTTTTTTCAGTGTTTTACAGTAGCTGTAGTAGTAGTAGTTGTTGTGGTCGCAGCTTGCATTAACCCGACTAACAATGACTCCTCCCATTCAATTTTTTTCCTTCTTATGGCATTACGTTTCGTCAACGTCGAGGTCGTTAGAGGCGGGGAAGGACTGCGGAAAAGGAACTGGAAGAAATTCGGCCTTGGCTTTTTAAAGGAACTATACTACCATTTGCCTGGAGTGATTTGGGGAAACCAAAGAAAACCCAAATCTCGATAGATGGAGGTATTCGAAGCCGTCTCCTCCCGAATGCGACACCATTAGCTTCACTTTTTCATTACTGTCGTATTTGGTCTACGATTACATCCATAAAATTATTTAAAAATCTACTTAAAGCAAAGTTAATAATCGTAAATGATAAAATGTCGGTAGAAGTGAGATAATTTGATGAGAGGGTGAGTTTCCAAAACAATCTCTGAAATCAGAAACGCAATTCAAATTTATGTTTTTCTGTCTCTCTTTCTCATTTTCAACCCCTCTCCCTTTTTTTCTATTTTTAGCAGCTATAAATTAAAGGAATTAAAGATGCCGGATGCTTTATATTCTATTCCGCTCATAAAATTCATATATTACTAAGGTGATAGATATAAGAAGATTGTCTTGCGCCGCAGTGGTATGAGATTGAGTCAGCTACCTCAATTGGAATTTACGCGTCTGCACCAAACAGCATGTGACGGAGGCGAAAGGTCGATTTTTAAATGCTACACTTCTATAGCCAACTTCCTCGTTTCGGGTCATTATAGCTCCGTGATGATGCGCGGCCTCAGATACGGTGTCACCTGATTTGAGCTCCGGTGGTTGAAGAACTTTTTAGAACTAGGACATGTTTCGGTGGCGGTGCATTATTACTAATTATCAGATGGTGCACGAAAGTCCTGGTTTAAATCCCAAACCTCTCTGTAGCGCGTATGGAACTTCTGACAGTGACTCGTCCGCCGGATTTGGACGTTAAGCTGTCGGCCCCATCGATGTGTTTCGGGGGAGTAGATCTCAATCGGCTGGCACCTTCTGTCTTATTTAATCTCTTATCTCTTATTTTACTGTCGTCAGTCTCTCGATTGGTTTGATATAAACCACCATCCCTTCTTATTTTGCACTATCCCCTTCATCTCAAAACACCTCTCTTAAAACACGTCCACCGTTATCTGCTTCATACATAACCAATCCCAAATGTATTAAAAAAAACCACCCACGAATCTGTTTCTTCTTTGTTTACGATTCTTCCACAAACTTCTTTCGTCAGCCATCATTTCCAAAACATATTAATTTCGTGGTTTAACTGTCCACTTAATTTTCAGCATCCTCCTATAGCACCACATTTCGAATGCTTCAGTTTTCCTTCTTTCAGGCATTCCTGAAGTCCATGCTTCGTTACCATAAGGTGCTATGCTCCATACATACAGTTTTAAAAAGTTCTCTCTGGTACCTGGGTCAATATTTGAAACTACTTTTTCATGAACCACAGTCAGATTTCTCTTTTACTTCTTTTATAGCTTCCTCCACATATAAGTTGAATATTAGTATGGATGAACTGCAACCATATCTGATACACTTTTCAACTGATTGGTGACTCTCATGATTCTCTACTTTTATTATAGCCACTTGATTCTTATATCAATTATAAAATATTTTTCTATCTCGATACGTAAGACCCGATTTTTTTTTTTTTAAATTTTGATCATTTTGTCCATTCCTTACATTACTAAAAGCTTTTTTCGAAATCAACAAACGCTATGAAAGTAACTTCGTTTTTCTTGATCGGTGATAAGAATTTCCAAAATTCAAACTGTAGCTACTATATATTTTATTCCAACCCAAAGAATTTACATTATAATGTCTGTCTCAGAATGACAAGCAACAATTTCTTTTGAACGTTTAAATATTGCAAAGTCTTATAGGCATTCAATCAGAACATTGTAGGAGGAAAACTGAGGCATAAAATTGAAATTCAGTGCGGGAATGTCATGTGGCAAGAAACAAGGAAACCAGTATTATACACTTTGTAAACACTACGTTTCCGTCTACTACGATACTTTAGAATTACACTCTAGCTGCGGAGAGTAGTACTGCCGATTTATAAAACTTTGTAACAATTAGCTGTGTTATTGCTCAGCGTGATAATTTCATTCCAACTACCTCTTAATCTTTACTGAAAGACATACTTGAAAACAATAAATAAAAAAAAAAATAAAAAGAGAAAATACTATAGAGAATTACATCATAACTACATTGAAATTTCTTATTTTACCACATTTTATTGAGACTGCAAATTTCTGTAGTTTTAGCATCCGGTTTGAGGTCTTTGCTCAAGTAGAATGTGAATTGGATTCTTTTTTTTTTTTTTTTTTTTTAACATTTCTACGAAAAGACTGAAATGTTACCTATTTGGTTACTAGCAAACCGATCAATTTTGCTCGTCATTTTTGGTTTAATACTACTTCATTAAACAACGGGATTAATATGACAATATCTTCCATATAAGAGGGAGCTTATATTCACTTTGAATTTGATAGCAGCTAAAAAAATAACAAACAAAAAAAAGTACCGGGTGTGGTGCGTGAACGGTTAACGTTCTGGCCTCGTATTCGGGAGGACGCGGGTTTGAAACCCCGTCCGGGCATCCAGATCTGGGTTTTCCATGGTTTCCCCAAGTCACTCCAGGCGAACGCCTGGATGCTTCCTTGAAAAGGCCATGGCCGAGTTCCTGCCCGTTTCTTGCCCCAATCCGATCCCGTCTCTAATGACCTTGTTGTCGACGAGCCATAAAGCCCTATCAAAAAAAATTAAAAAAGAGAGGGGCGAAAAGAGTAGAGAGGGAGGAAATAAAATTTGAATTGCGTTTCTGATTTTTTTGATATCCCCGCTCTCATCAGATGAACTCACTTCTGCACATATATTTTAATTTACGATTTTTAACTTTTCAGTAGATTTTAAAATAATTTTATGGACGGCATCATAGACCAAATACGAAAAATATTGAAAAACTGAACCTAATGGCTGAGCGTTAACGCTATGGCTCCGCATTCGAGAGGAAGCGGGTTTGAATTCCTATCCGGCTATCCAGATTTGGATTTTCCTTCGTTTCTCCAAGTCACTTCGTGTGAATGGCGGGATTATTTCTTCGAAAACCCATGGTCCGAATTCCTTCCCATTCCTTGTCTCCGTTCCCTTCCCATCTTTAATGACTTAGAAGTCGACGAATCGTAAATCCAGACGCATAAAAAGAAATTGGTATAGTAATATTATTTAGTTTTTTCGTCTCCTTGACGATGGTGCGAACTCGTTATAATCCACCTAACGTAACCACACGACACTATTTCGACGATGTTGAAGCCCGAGAAGATTTCTTTCAGTGTTACCTCTGTGAAAGCTTTCATAGTTACGTGTGCAGTTTATTAAGAAGCACTCAGTTATGAGTCTTTCCTTAAGTATGTTACGTCCTGACGCAAGCAGGTAAGAGTCGATGTTATATTTTACGCATAACGCAGTTGTAGGTTCGACTTGTTTAAAATAAATGCAAAAAAATAATTGGAAAACCTAGACTCGAACCGAGGACCACGAGTTTACAAGACTAGATGGTTAGCCACAAGCCAACGGAGCTCATGTTTACAGACGGCTCGTGCAGTGGGTAAACAACCTTATCCTGCCTCGGAAGTCAGTTACATTCAACTGGCATTAGACAATTATCCGAAATAATCTCTTTATAATCGTTTCAATAGTTTTGTAGAACCAAAAACTCTGGATCTTTGAACATTTACACCCACTCCTCGGATCACACACCCCATTATGTGTTGCATTATTGCAACTGATTAGCCACATCAATATATAACTAAATATCGTTATAATTTTACGCTAATCATTTGGAATAAAATGTATAACTGAACCTCATTTCTACTGCGCTTTATTGCAATCTTGTTAATAACAACTTTAACGATATGTTTCACGATCTTAATTTAAGAAAAGTGTAGCTGGAACCGAATTTCGTCCGATTGAGGTATGGTCGGCGATATCTTGCCTAATATTACAGTCAATCCAGGGACAGGAAAATGCGTTACTTGTTTCGAGATCTGTCAATAGCTTTTTACTGAAATGTGGGGAATGATAGATGAACTACCAAGAAGAATCGTCAATGGGCGGGCGGAGTCTTCCTGCTTTGTTCGAGGCCTGACTTAAGGAAATGAATAACAGATGGCGCTGAGTTGAATACGCGCAATGATGCCACATTGTGCGAAATTAGAGACTTAGACTCAGGCGCCGACAGTCAATTTTTTTGCCAAAGAGTGTACATCGAGAAGGCTTATGTCAAAGTGTGGCAAGCCAACCTGATAGTCAAGCTCAGACCCCAGACTCAAATTCCCCGATACTACGTTCAACTGATAGCCAGCTACCTCGAAAACAAGAAGTTCTACGTAACTATCGAAAGACAAAAATCCTCTACGTACGACATACCCGCTGGGATACCACAAGGATCAGTAATCGTAGCCATATATACACAAACAACGCCCCAAAAGCAATCTCAATCTAACACAGTTTGCAGACGATACCATCCTCCACTCCACCGGAAGGCAACATGAACTGAATGTACAGCACCTCCAGACAGGACTAGCAACTACAGCGAGTGTTGTCTCAGAAACAAAATAAAAATTAACCCCACAAAATGCGCTGCCATCTACTTCACCATGAAAATAGCAATCTTCAGGATTCAGCTGAAAATAATGGTACAAGATATTCCATGGTCCGACTATCACAAATTTCTAGGAGTGGCATTAGACAAGAAACTAATATTCAATCGACACGTGCTGGTTGGAAGAAAGTAAGGCCTAGCCTAGTGCTCAACCTCTTATACAGCAGGGAACTGACAGTCAACACCAAAATGAGGCTGCATAAAACAATAATCAGACCGTACGTGCTCTACAGTTGTTAAGTCTGGGACACAGTCTCAAAATCAAACATCGAACAAATACAACGCCTACAAAACCGGTGCCTCGGGATTCATTGTCCACGAGGCGTAAATTAGTGGTAGCAGTATCGCGATGTATTCTCTGATGCCCATGTGTTTTCTTTTTCTGTATACTCTGTTCTTATTAACCTGTTCAGTATCCTCATCTTCCAATCGCAATTTGTAGTTTCTCTGCTTTCTTCACTTTTTACTTAGGGTAAATATTTATTAGCGCCTTCTTATTTTCTCTTTAAAATGTTCCATTGCCCTCGATGGTACTTGTACTCTCCTTCCACATAGGCTACTGAACCCTTCCGTAAAATATCTTTAATTCTATTTTCTTGGGCAATTTAATAAAAATGCCTTTATCCACGCTAGTTTTGGGGCATTGGTTTATGGAACCCTCTTATACCCATAAAAATGCATGCTTATGATTTATTCCCTCCGCACCTGGAACCTCAATTATCATTAGTATTTATTAAAAAGTCGTTCAATATTTTATCCCCTCTGATGTTTCGCTGTAGCAATGGTGTGAAGCCTTTCTTATTCATTAGGGTGTTTTAATTTCTCTGTTCCCGTGCATTGATAATCGTTTTTTTTTTTCCTACCAATAAAGTCCCCACCTATCACTACCATCCTCTTAAGTATTCGGAATATAATTTAAATTTATCCCCATGATCCTAATTTTGCAGATTCATCAGATTAATAGGAAGCCGGAATATATATGATTAAAAAACGTTCTACGATCAGAGAATCAAATAACTATATAGAAATACAGTCAGAAAAATATGTTCGAGTTCCGCATCTCCTAACGATATTACTAAAACAATGGCCAGAATTTTTCTTTCGTCTTCATCTGTGTCTAACTGTAAGTTGTATAATCTTTGTCTAAGTAAGCTACTATCTGTGGATAAGTGTGTCGAAAGTAAATGCGAATTAATTTCTTGAAAAAAAATACAAGTTAAACTATTTATGCTGTAAACTGACTTAAATTCGACATGTCAAAACGGAATTCTAAAGGAGAAATAACGAAAGGTTGTTACTGTATTTTATAATATTTTATCTGGGCTTTCATATTGCATTAAATCAATAAATGTAATGAACGATTGAGTGCTGCTGTAATGTAGACCTGCATTGTCTTTCCTAATTGTTAAAAATTATTGTTTTCTGTACCTGTTGTTATATTTATAGGTTAAGCTAGTGAGGTACTTGGTATTTGCTAAGTGAAACAGATTTGGAAAGCAGATACAGTTTGTGGAGGGAGGGCTGGAATAAGAATTTTTACAGTTGCACTCTGGAAGTTTAATTTTTTGTATGTTAGTTTCATTTCACTACATTTTAGAAAAAGTGAAATAAATGAATAACATACTGTCTGCATGAATTCTCGGTACATGCACATACAATTTTATAATCTCAAATTGCTGTTCCCATTTTAAGGGTTGTTAGTGCTGTAAGTAACAGTTGTAGACCTCAAAACAATCGATCAGATGTATCAGTGGTGCATATAATGAAACTACTGTTATTAAATAAGATTTATCATAAAAAAGGGTTGTGTATTTTGTAATTGTTCTTTGAAACTGTGTGCAGAATTTTGTCTCATAGTGAACTGCACAGTAGGCCCTACCGCTATAATGTCTTTAGTAATAGGCTACTTTACATCCCACTACAGTTGTAACTACTTCATGCAAATGAATTAATTGATGTCTAAAATACATCCCTAAAAACAAAGAAAACTAAATATTTTAATCATAATTCTGGTGTAAGCAGAGTGTATCCATATTTTAGCCAATTTTACTTCGTAAATATATATTTGCATTTAAAGAAATTTTTTTCTAATATTAATGCTTCAAAAATGTGTACCAAGTTTCAGACCAAAAGGATAATTCCTTTTTGGTGTACCACTATTGCATCAGAACCTTTTTTTCCTTAATTTTAAGATCCAGCCTAAGATGGACAATCTTTCCAACCTGTTTCTCAAAAGGAAGTAGGGCCACGTGTATCACAACTGCCAAAATAACACCAAAAAAAGTCTCTTGGCTGGTTCATAACTTGAAGCATAAACTAATGCTCTATGACATGGGAACGAATTTACAATTAGTGTGTTTGATTAATATCCTTATGTGAAGAAATCTGGTGTAATATCCAGATCTCGATACCGCTACAACCACTTATCCCCTTTGATGTAAACACTTCTGGATGGAGAGAGTATGATGTCACTACATTGCTGAATATGACATATTAAAGCTAAGAAAATATTTTCCCTCGACTTATGATGGATAAGTATTACTGTGTTGAATCGATGGAGATCGGATATTTACACTGTATACAAATACCGCATTTCAATGGATTTTACATAATTTTTCTCCTGGTCCAGGCCATATTTCAACGTAAGCATAACTGCCAAAAAGAAAATAAAACAGTTTTATGTTCTTATAATCCCTGTACCGATACTATTATTACGATATTGCGATCTATACACCAGAAAACGTTTCGTATTATTCTAGATAATGATACTACTAATATTCAAAATTATTGTTATTAACCATAAATTATGGATATGTTACATCTGGTTTGTTCCTGCTCAAGATAATCCATACATGCAAGAAACATCATTGATAGGTGCCGGAGTATTGAGTATGTCATACCCAGAAACGGTAATGTCAGAAGTAACAGCAGAAATTTGTGTTTACATTGATGTCCAAGAGGCGTAAAGTAGTGGTAGCAGTATCGTGATCCAGACATTATGTCTTGCAATTGACAACAGCAGTGTTATAACAACATTAATAAGTGGTGGTGTAGTGGAACAGTGATCTCTAGTAGACCCCATTACTCTTATTTGTTATCAATTGAGTTTATAGAGTGCAAAGTTAATATTTGCTAAATTCGAATTTAACATGAAAATTAACATCTGCATATGCTAGTTGCTAGATTTGAGACTAAAATATTATTATTACTTTTAGTAAAAGCAATGGAGCTCATGCACTGGTTACCATTTACTCTCATAGCTACTTAATATTCATACATATTTTTATTGTAAAATCTTTAAAAGTCTCCGGTATATTGTTCATTACCTCCTTACGTAAGTTGTTCCAATCCCTCACTTATCTACTTTCAAATGAAAAT
>JARYHS010007642.1:0-35058 GCA_031002005.1 Vandiemenella viatica
AGACCATATGGATTGCAAATTATTCCACCAAATATTTTTTCTCCACTTCCAAACCTTCGCCGTTTGAATTTGGCAAATAACTATATACGTAGATTGCCTGCGGGCATATTTGACAAAAATACAGAGCTACGTGAATTAATTTTAAGTGGCACATATCTTAAAGGACGGTACGGTGATGATTTATTTAGGTAAGTTCAGAAATATTTTCAAGTAGATATTTTACATCCTTTGAATAATTATCTGTTTACAGTTACTAGCTGAACAATGTATAAAAGTAATCATGCTACAAATTAAGTCACTTCATTCTACTTTCTTAGGACAGTATAATTTACGATGAGTTTATGTTTAAAATAAGCTGATCACTTAGTTGCAGTCATTGACATCAGAGACATTTATTATCATTAATTTGCATTTTACAAAAAATTAAAATGAAAACGGTAGTATTTACATTTAAGATACCAGTACAGCAAGAATTACTTTCAACATAGAAGCCAACATCACAGTTAAAAATGCATTAAAAATTATGTTATATTTATGTCTGGTAATAGCTATATATTATTATATCAGGGACTATATCAACCTGCTCTCTATTCTATATAAAAAAAGCAGAATTTCATGCAATATAATTTTTATTTTACTGAATCTGAAGTACTAATTTAAGGAAAACCATTTATCTTTTATACCTATTATTGGTATGTGGTAGATAGTAGTTATTTGTTATTATTAACCACAAGGATTCAATGGGAAGTGTGTGGGAGCATGGTTATCAGTCCAAGCCTTGTTTTAAGCATTTATTACAATCATCTAGGGCAATGCCAAAACTTACAGAGAATATAATACCAAATAAGACAAGCTGCGATCTTGCAGACTAAGATATGAATAACCCGTAATCATAAATATGATACAATATAATGCATAAAAACTTTGGACTTACAGATTATAATTTGAATAACCCTGTAATCACGAACAATTCCACTTATATCAAATAACAGAAAATAACGAGACTGGCTCGCACTAATCTACCAGCATGTAAAAAGTCTGCAGGTAGTACCAAACAAAATTTTACAGATTTTACAGATGAGCCAGACCACTAATGAGGAAGCCGTAGGCGACACACTTGTAGTTGGAGTTGCCAGGCAATACTCCCTCCAATACCCCCTATAGGGCAAGATAATGGCATGCATCAAATCGAAGTGACCATGAGCGTCGATCGCCGCCGTATTGCCGAGTCTACAGGACAGCGCTCTCGACCAAGAGCATATCGGAGGAATTCCCTCGCCCCACGTGAACTAGGACCAGTCGCGGTGGACACACCAATCTACCAGATGTAGCACTCCTGCCCGCCCGGTCAAGCCATAAGACCATGCTGCGTAACGGCCACACAAGGAAGTAACAGACGCCACCAAACAGAACTGCTGCCATCAAGCGACTCCTTCCCGCTGACTGGTCAACTGACTGATTGCCTCCCTGGCCGCCCGGTCCAAACCCGGACCCCGCCGCCCCACCGGGCCTCCACCGTCACGGCGACACAGGGAAGTACTCTGCCTCTGACTGACTGGCTGACTGCTTGACTGGCTCACTCCGACTAACTAACTCACTCACTCCGACTAACTAACCGCTCGGTTCCGTGTCCCCAATTATATACGCTCTATCGGCTGATAGAGGGCAGCAAGGAGCCACAGCGCTCTCTAACGGAAAAACGAGCACACGGGCTCACCGAGAACTAGCGACAGAAGACAGTCGCGAGCGGAAGAGAAGAATAACCCACCATACGAGCCGAGCACGGCTCAACCTCCTCCACCAAAGCTATAACCAGGGAGACCAAGAAAACAAGGCTTAGCCTTGCACTTAACCTGAGATAGAGGCATCCACATAAGTTTTTTTGGAATGGGATTTTGGACCAACAGATTACTCTCTCCCAAACTCAACACTCCCACGAGAGGCAACACAGAACAATATCCCTGCGCGGGCGGTTTGAGTGCGGGCAAGCGACAGATGTTACGACCTCCCCCACCAAAACGACAACCAGATTAAGAGCCCAGGTATAATTACACTCTCACCAAAACTCAACACACTCCCACGAGAGGCAGCACAGTACGACATCCCTGCGTGGGGTGTCCGAGCCCGGGCAAGCGACAGATGCCACAAAACTCCAAACACCAGTTATAATCGACAAGGGAGGGAGAACTCCCTGAGTCAATGAGGGCACAAACAGGTTCATGGTTGATGCCGGCACCAAAAAGGGCAGATGAGATGTCCCAGGAATCACAACACGGCGATGAAAACCTTCCAGCGGCAAATGCCCCGCCTCTCGACAAGACAAACGGCCACCCGGCCCACGCCCGACCAACTGAAGACCAGATCCACAACAGAACACTACTACACCAATAAATAGTACCAGCAGAACTTGCCCGCTGAAACTCACTTCGTCCGCTATCAGATCGTTGCTCACGAGGCACCCAGCACAGTTTGCCACAACGACAAAACTTGCCTGTAGCATAGTAATTATAGCACGTGAATAATCAGACTTCCCCTAATTTGAGTTCGTACTGCAGCTGCTCTTTGTTAAGACAACTCCATAGCGAATCTGCAAAAGAATGTATGAGTATATGACAGACAACAAACGACAAGGCTTGAGACTACCCAATATAACCACGCTCTGCTACCATTTGGTATGTGGTAGATAGTAGTTATGTGTTATTATTAACCACAAGGATTCAATGGGAAGTGTGTGGGAGCATGGTTATCAGTCCAAGCCTTGTTTTAAGCATTTATTACAATCATCAAGGGCAATGCCAAAACTTACAGAGAATATAATACCAAATAAGACAAGCTGTGATCTTGCAGACTAAGATATGAATAACCCGTAATCACAAATATGATACAATATAATGCATAAAAACTTTGGGATTACAGATTATAATTTGAATAATCCTGTAATCACGAACAATTCCACTTATATCAAATAACAGAAAATAATGAGACTGGCTCGCACAAATTTACCAGCATGTAACAAGTCTGCAGGTAGTACCAAACACAATTTTACAGATGAGCCAGACCACTAATGAGGAAGCCGTAGGCGACACACTTGTAGTTGGAGTTGCCAGGCAATACTCCCTCCAATACCCCCTATAGGGCAAGATAATGGCATGCGTCAAATCGAAGTGACTATGAGTGTCGATCGCTGCCGTACTGCCGAGTCTACGGGACAGCGCTCTCGACCAAGAGCATATCGGAGGAATTCCCTCGCCCCACGCGAACAAGGACCAGTCGCAGTGGACACACCAATCCACCAGATGTAGCACTCCTGCCCCCCGGTCAAGCCACAAGACCACGCTGCGTCACGGCCACACAAGGAAGTAACAGACGCCACCAAACAGAACCCTGCCATCAAGCGACTCCTTCCCGCTGACTGGTCGACTGACTGACTGCCTCCCTGGCCTCCCAGTCCAAACCCGGACCCCGCCGCCCATTGGGCCTCCAGCATCACGGCGACACAGGGAGGTACTCTGTCTCCGACTGACTGGCTGACTGCTTGACTGGCTCACTCCGACTAACTAACTCACTCACTCCGACTAACTAACCGCTCGGTTCCATGTCCCCAATACATATATTCGCTCTATTGGCCGATAGAGGGCAGCAAGGAGCCACAGCGCTCTCTAACGGAAAAACGAGCACGCGGGCTCACCGAGAACTAGCGACAGAAGACAGTCGCGAGCGGAAGAGAAGAATAACCCACAATACGAGCTCAGCACGGCTCAATTATGTAATCACACATGCTGAAAGAAGAAGTACTTTTTAGATCATGAATCTCAAAAGACACAAAGATTTAGTCTTTTTAAAGAACGTAAACCAAAGCTAAGTGAAAATTGTTTCAAAATAGAGAAAAGAAGTGTTTCGTTTTGATAGACAAGGATTATAAATATTGTTTTATGTAATCCTTCAAGAAACTATTATAAATTTCATTGAAAAATGAAATTATGAAAATCCATCACGCAACTATTCTTATTTGTAAGGAAAACTGTATCTTTACTGTCATGCCAGTTGTATAGTTTCCAGTGCTGATTTCTGAAGCTCAGAATTTTTACCCTGTTTCCAGTTTATAACAAAACTTTATTTGATCAGATTGTCTGGGATAATAGCCACTTGGTCTCAGTAAGATAATATGCAATCATCTGTTACTCATTTAAAAAAAAAAATTACATAGTTTTAAGGAAAATGCTACAAACTCTCCCCTAAAGGTACATAATTAATATAAAAATGTAAATATGAAATAGGAAGTAATACCATGAGGCAATATTAATACTAAATGGGAAGATAAAATACAATCACCACTTACCAGAATTGAAGGGAGGAGGGCAGCAATAGCAAGAAATTCCCCACAAAAAAAAACTATATTTCAAGCTATGCCCTTATTCATGAAAATAGAAACACATGACTGAGCTTGTGCAGGCATCCATGGTCAACACAACCACATGAATCGTGGTTTTGACCTTTACGATAGAGTGGAGGCATTGGGTGAGCAAAACCAATATAAGTGGAAATATTAACTATGGGAAACAAATTTATCAAAATAAAATAAAAAAAGGGGACATGTAAAAGAGGTGAAAATTACTGAAAAATATAGGAGCTAAAATAAAAACCAAAACTGAACAAAATGGTAATTGTGACAGTGAAACTGTCATTAGGAAATGAAAATAAGGAATGACAGGAAAAATAAATCTTTCAATTACTTCACAAGAACACGGAAAGGCCAGTGTGAACACAAAAACACAGACACTCTTTATAATATTTTGGTCCATTTGAGCCAGGCGCATCTGATCTGATCAAGAATCCTTTACCATTTACTCCAACAACCTGACACTACCCCATATCTCCCATAATTATCATCTCATTCTGAGCCATAAGCTATCCACCTGTAAGGGACAAAGCTGATACTGGGGCTGAGTATCAGGATTAGGTACCTTAACCGAATGTTTACTTGAAGAAAGTTCTCTGAATTTGCATCTCTAATTTTTTTAAATTGACCATGTTGCCGCCTGCATATCAACTGTAAAGCTTAACGGCCACCACAAAGCTTATTTGGACCAAAAGCTGAGGAAAGGTTTCAGTCTACCACGAAAACACATAAAAATTCACTTGAAGAAAAATCTGAAGTTTATTCTCAATATCACATTTTAAAATTTTGCATTTACAGTTGAATCAGCAAATCAAACTAAACTTTTCCAAAAGATTGTAGATTATGAAGAGGAAGAAATTTACCGACTGACCCCTTTTGAAAATTTATAATTTCATTATAGTCGTTAACACAAGACTCTGGTAAAGATCTTCATGGCTGACACACGCTCCTAGCTTGGCTTAATGGTTTCCGGTTATTATTTGGCCTAACCGACACATACTCGCACAGGTCTACTATACGCAACGTTCCCGGAATAAAGGCCACACAGTAAAGACAAAAGACCTCGCTACCACGTCACCCTTTATATCCCCAGGCGGATGATCTATGTATACCGACGCTTTCCAAAAATAGTGTAATTATTGAATGTGTTCAAAATTTAATCGTGTGTAGCCTGGCCTTCAAGGATTATGATAAGTGTTTAGTGAAAATTCTCAAATGATTAGCTTTCATGTAAATGAATTTACTTTGATTGCGCAATGTTAAAAAATTTCTGAAAATTAATTAGTGATTCCCCGAGATGTGTGTTAATTTTGGCAATTTGGCAACCCTGCTGAATTGCAAATTATCGTGTTAAAATTGTTGTCATTATGTTATACTTTAATTTCTTATCAAAATGGTGTAAATATTATTATTATCGGTGGTGTAATAGCAAAGTTATGAGTCTAACAAAGATCGGATTTAAATATGTTTAGCAGATACTTGGTTTATGTTTAACAATTATTCAATTTTTGTTTGTATCGAAAAAGTGAAGTTGTCTGAATTTTTCTTTTATTTAGTTACATGTTTTAAAAGTTGTTTTGTTTACTGAAGTGGCTTAGTTGAATCGCAAATAAATTTCAAAGTTACCACGTTGTGATTAGTAACGAAATAACTTTAAAATTGATCTAAAATCTGTTCTCCTGCATGAAATGTTCTGAAATTTTAATATGTTATACCAGATCTTACGTTCTTTCAAGAAATCTACTTTTTAGTTTGAGAAATTATTAAAAACATCTGATTAAAAATGTTGAAAGTGAAAGTGTATCTATTGAAGTGTTTAAAAATTTATTTATGTTATTTACACGGTCTGAAACTCCGGAATTTTACTGAAATTATCTTGCTTCCGGATTATTATTCTTTTAATATTACTTTACTGCACGAAAAGTGTTAAAAGTTGGGTAATAATAGATTACCCTATTCCAGGTTAGTTTAAAAGTTCTTTACTATTATAAAATGTTTATTTAGAGCTTATATTGAATGTTAAGTGGCTTTTCTGTTTTTAAATCAGTTTATTTACTGAGTTAGCTAGCTGTATCGGATTCTGCATGAAATGGTTTTCTCATATCCTGTAATTGCACACTGAAACATTTAATGTTAACTGGGAAGCCCACTCCCTCCCTTATGGTCTATAACTGTGAAAACCAGAATTTCTCCAAATTCTAAGGTGCTTACACACCAAACCAAAACACACAATCCAAATCAAACTGTAATCCCATGTTTCTCTCCCAGTTCTCCCCTTGCCTCGAATCCATGCACCAAATTTTTCATTGTGGCTATTACTTTCTCAGATCTTTTCCTGAAAGGTGTTGTGTTCTCCCAACTCTCCCTCCCACACCACCTTGCATCACCTTCTGCAGGCCACCTAGCTTGAAAAATATACTTGTGGGAAAATAATCATCATCTTCTAATACCTCTAAACCATCTTATGGTGTTTTCCTTTATAACATGCCTCTTTGCCAAATGTGGAATATGTATCCACCCACCACAGCCTATTATAATCTTACCACTGGCAAAGCCTATGCCATCCATAGGCCATCCCACCTGTTTATCACCCCATCTCATATATCAGCTCACCAGCCTCCAAAGCCTGAGTTCTTACACTGGCCTCACTGTAAACCAGTTATCCATCATACTAACAGTTTAATTCCATAGTATATACCATCCTGTTGCTGCCCACGCCTGCTCTCACAATTCTTGTGTCTTCAAGAAATGTCTCATAGTTAAAGCCATCAGAGAACTCCCAGAAACCACATCCCCATCTGAAATGTAGTGGTGGGGATTGGCCTACCAACACATTCAGGGACTAAATCTCAGATAATATTCACCTTCCTCACCCTGCTATACCGTTATCCATAACTTGCTAGTATAGTTAACTTTTGTATATAGATTTTATTTAGAAATTTTGTTTTATTTTAGTTTTTACCTATCTATTACATTTTTAATATATTTTTTCAGCTCTTACATGTCATCATTTTATTTTACTTTGCTCAATTTCTATCCTTCAATTGACATTTCCACTTATGTTGTTTTTGTTCCTCCACAACCTCTTCTCTGATCGTAGTAGTCAAAACCATTATTCTTGTGGCTGTGTTGGCCACCGTTGCCTGTACGAGCTTATTTTGTTTCTATATTCATGAATGAGGGCATAGCCTGAAATAACTAAATAACTTATTTTTTGTGGAGTGTTATTTGTCACTGTTACCCTTCTCCCTCTTTCATTTGTATATTAAAAATGCAATTAAATTATCTTAATTTAACTGTAATGGAGCACATGTCCAATTTACAATTTTCCTGTGCACCTACTTTTCAATGTTTTATTTTTTCTCGTAAGGAACAAAACTGGATACCCGGGGTAGATATCAGCTATATGTTCCTCAACTATAGTTTACTTACTTTTCACAGGAAAATACTTTACGTTCTTAAAATAGTTTGTTGACCGTATATTGCCTATGGAAAATGCTAACTGTTAAAAGACCACAGTCGCCACTTACAGATTTAACCTCCTGTAAGAAAGGTGCTATTGTAGAAATGAAAGTCAGGCTTGAAGGTTTCACAATTCACATATATTCTAAAATGTCACTGTATTACAAATGTTCAGTTAGCAAGGCATCGAAATATCATCACATGAAAATTGCAAGTAGCGAAGCATAACCAGAACCATAATTCCCCCGATAAGATTAAAGTTCAAATTCCAAACATTTTACTATGAAACTGAAAAATTCAAAGATGGCGTCTATCGTCCATTGTGCCCGCCAAGGTGAAGACTCGCTCTATGCCTAAGCCCCCTTGGGCTCGCTCGTCTCAATCTAGCCCGCACACATCTTACTCCTCGAGAGATTCAGGCCAGACTGGCCCGTCATGGCGGCGCAACTTCCTATATGAATCAGGACTAGGGTGGTCAAAATAACATAGAAATTTTTGATTTATCTCCCGATGTTTACCAGAAATTCATGGTGTGTAGATCATGCAAAAATACGTGTTTAGTGTCTCTTTGTAATAATGTTTTAATTGCTTCGAACGGAGTTATAGATTTATTTAGTTGGTGAAGTGTTGTTGCATTGGACATTGCAGTTATTTCAAATTTTGTCAGCAAAAAACGTATTGTCAAAAATTTTAGATTTCGGGCTTCAAACTATTTTAGAAGTGCTCTCCCGTTTCTGCTGATTATGCTGGTGTATAAATTATTCAAATCTGTTCGGTAGTTTAAAAGATATGGACTTCCTTAGAATCGGTAATTTTCTTACTTTTCATCATACCATTTGACTTTTTATTTACAGCTTTTCAGGCCAAGGTATTTCTTTTACAACATTCCTTTATTAATTTTAAGTACTTTCAAAAGTTTTTATTTATTGAAATATATTATTTTAGCTGAAATCCATGTCTGTCTTAGTGGCTAACTGCGTAGTAGCATTCAAATTTTAGGTTTGCTATTATCTTCTGTTAAATGTTTATGACCTTGTTTAGAACTTATTTAATATTGGAGAGACTATTACGGACGTGTTTAAATGTACTTTTAAGGTCCTGAGGTTGTCCCAATGAACTACAATTTACTCTTGAAAAATCGCAACATGGGAATGTTAACCAAATCTTATTATCACTTTGATGTTTATTATTAAAACGTTCTGGAACCATTAGAAATGTACAGGTATTATTATAAACAGTTTGTTTCATTGTTTTAGAATCGGTATCGCATGGTAAACTGAGCTTCCCTTTCCATAACCTCTTCGGTAGTAAGGTGCTTACACATAGCCTGAAATAACTAAATAACTTATTTTTTGTGGAGTGTTATTTGTCACTGTTACACCTTCTCCTCTTTCATTTGTATATTAAAAATGCAATTAAATTATCTTAATTTAATTGTAATGGAGCACATGTCCAATTTACAATTTTCCTGTGCACCTACTTTTCAATGTTTTATTTTTTCTCTTAAATTCTCTCACCTACTTTTGCCTCTTTCCAATTATTGATTTAAATTCTTTCAGTGTTTTTGGTAAATGATTCAGTAAATTCCCTGTTAAGCATTTTTTATTTTGTTTTTTAGGAACAACAATGAATTAAGTGTGCTTATTTTACGGGATACATATCTCACTGAACTTTCAGCGAAATTGTTATCAAAGGCAGAGAACTTGCGCTGGCTTGATCTGTCACAAAATGACTTGCAGAAGATTAGTGCCAAATCTCTTGAGAATTGTCCTAAATTGACTCATCTAAGCCTTACCAACAATAAACTTAGTACTGTCAGTGCAAAATTGCTTTCACAACATAATACAGCACTTCAAAGGTAGGTGAAAACTAGCTTTATTTGTTTTCTGTATGTGAATTTCTTTCTATAGTTTTTTACTGTTTAAATCAGCTTTTTAGTTATAACTGCCATGGATACTGAAATGCAATTTTGGATAATTTGGTACTCAGAAATTCAGTTTGTTTGACAGCATAAATGATATGAAACTTTTCATTAGCAATTTTGATACTTTTTTTTCTTAACTTATCTAAACAGTTCCAATAATTTTTATATGTTTGAAAATATCCCTGTAATAAGCCTTTCATACATTGCTACATTGTTGTCTTAATTTTTTATTTAATTTAAGCATAAGTTTTTATGATTAAACAATTTTTTTCTTTGTTTTTTTTTTTCTCTAACTTAATACCTATTCATATTTATCATTTGAATTGGTTGTATTGGTGCTTCTAGAGCAATTTTCAACCATGGGTTGGATCTGCTAGTGTATTTTTTTGAAGCACACTTCTTTTGCAAACTACCTGCTTGGTGGGCTTGTCGTAGTTTAATGGGGGAAGTGGATGCGGTGCAATATGTTTGAAAATCATGTAACTATATTTTCTAAATGGAAAGGACTGATAAAATACACCCAACATTCACCAAAGTTGAAGTGAGGAGGGTAGCAGCAACATAAAACAACACAAAAACACAGAAAATACAACATTTCCGGTTAAACTCTTTGTCAAGTTAAAAGAAGTAAGTGGCTGAGCTTGCTCAATCCTTGCAGTCGACGCAGCCTCTCTGCTAGCGATAACTATGTTTTCTGTGTCAAGTGTATTTTTTACTTGTATAATGTGCACTTCATGAGGTAGACATCAGGGACCAACTTGGCATTTGCCTTGGTGATTGCAGAAAACTGTCTAAAAATTGCAAACAGGATGGCTGATACTTGGGGACCAGGATTCGATCCTTTTCTGCTGTACCTCCTTGAGCCAGCATGTGGTGCCCTAACACACTGAACCAAACTGGTGGATCACAGTTAAACTTAATTAAGAAAAGTAAACCCATTAACATCAAAGTTGGAGGGAGAAGGATTGTGACAAAACTAAAAAAAAAAAAGAGAGAAAAATATTTTGGGTGACACTTAGCCTGTAGAAAAATGAAGCTTGTGACAATACTGATAGGTGTTCACTATTAAAGAAGTGGAGAGGGTGGGAGGAACCGTGAAGCGAAACATCTATGAACATATTATATGAGAACTCATTTTTCATTAGCATTGCATGCTGCCTTACTCTGTTACCTTTTATTATTATTACTGATTCAAGCCCACTGTGGAGCACTCATAACTACTTCAAGTTCACCTTTGTTCCAAATACCTTTTAAGTCCAGCTAATAATTTTTCCTTTCTCTCCTGGAGAGGGGTCTCTGAGGTTTAGTAATTTTTGGTGGAGCGGACCAGGAGTTAACCATATTACAAACTTTGGAGCGATCTGCATCAGTGTCGGAAATCCCGGCAGAGTTCAAATACTCTGTTACCTTATTTTCTTCTTCCCTTATTCCTCTTAGCGAAATTTTTCCTATTTTCAATCTCTTTTATGTTTAACATTAAACTCTTCACACCATGAAATTATTTTGTTCTGTACTTAGATCAATAAAATTTCTTTTTTTCATGTAAAGTATTTCTTTCTTTCAGGTTGGAACTTGGTGGAAATGATTGGGTATGTGACTGCGATATATTACCTTTGGCAGGTTGGACTGTCATAAGAGCAGACGCAGTGGAAGGAAAACCTGTTTGCCAGTATCCAAATAAGTTTTTTGGGATGACTTTGCAAGACTGGTTTCATAATGAAGGAAAGAAATGTGGAGATTCACAGCTGCAGAAGTATTTATCAGAGCTTTTCAGGTTATCAAAGTCAATAGCAAATGGTATTAATTATACAGGGCCTGATGATGTCTCAAACATTGCTGCTAATCATTTTGCTTTTGCCATGTCAATGAAGACAGGGACCAAGTCTGATATCATTGTAGCTCGCATTATTAAGTTGCTCCATAAGGTGCTACAATCTAAGGGAAATTCTGTGCCTGATAAAAATGAAACCATAACTGGAGTGGAACCTTTAACAGCCGAATATGATGATCCATCTACTAGGTTCCCATACATTTTCAAGATAGTTCCTCAAAAGGATGAACCAGCAGTTATTGCAGGAATTAAAACAGAGGTAGTATCTGTATTCAATAATAGCAACCATCATGAAGTACACACAGCTAGTTCTTCAGAGCATGATTTTGTCAGAGGATTGTGTGAAGAGGTGCGAGAAGTACTGTCCTTGCTCCTGAAAAGTATCGATGCTTCTTCTGTACAGGAAAATGCCTCATTTATACAAGAAGAGGCTTCGTTTGCACACGAACAAGCTGAAGTGCCCATGAAAGCAGAAGAGATTAGAGGAGTTGAGAAGTTATCTGCTGCTACATCTACTTTTGTTTTCAAACATGTGCTAGTCTGTTGTTTTTTTTGCAGTATATCTCATGAGTAATGGTAGCTAGTCTTATTTTTTATATGTATTCATATGACTATTGCTAATGATTTCTCTGCAGGTTATTCTAGGCACCAATTAAAGATTTTTAGTGCTCACAATCTACATGGCAATTTAAAACTTTGTGATTAATTGTTTGACAATGTTTGCTTTATAATACCGAATCTACTTCATTTCTTAAATGTGTAAGGGAAAGAAAATAATATTTAAAAGGGTTTATTTGACTTCTAACAGCAAAAATATTATTCACCATCCCATTATGACCTAATACAGTAGCAGTATTAAACAAAATCACAACTGTAAATAATGAGCTTATTAGTGTTAACTACAAAAATAATTAACTTATAGAAATTACCTTGTTACATTGAACAGTCACCCAGAGGAATAACATACCTCATAAGGAGAAGAAAAGAAAAGAAAACATACACAGTAACAACAAGGAATGTGACCTCTCTGTTACACATAGATTATTAGAACTTCTGAATGAACAGAAATTCCTGTTAAACTGCCCTCATTAAAGTTGTTATAACTTGTTCTAAGCTCTAGTTGTATATATGAAGTACAAAATTATGATGGGCAAAGAAGATTGGAGTTGAGTGGGCAAGATGACAAGGAGAAATGTGGAAGGATATGTCAAGTACAAAATGTATTCCTGTCTCCAAGATTAATTAATTTTAGATTCTATTCATTACATAACTTTCCATTTCATTAAGTTAGTCTCCATTAAATCCCTCCTGAGGCACTTGGTGTGATATTGTCGATATTCCTTCTTCATGAAATAAAGTGAAAGTGATGTGGATGGTTAGCACCACGCTAGAGTGGTTAACAGTTTAATCTGGCAGCTTTATTTTGAAGGTGTTTCCTCCATGATACTTATTTTATAGCATGCTGCTTGTGTTAGAGAGTATTTTTGGATGTTCATCTTCTTATATTTAACCCAAGCCATCCAGTGTGCAGTCAGTTGCATTGCTGACTAAGCAATGTGAACCATGAGTTTTATAACAGCTTTAAGCATTTGCTTTTGTAACAATTTATCTGTACAGCTGTAAGCAGTTTTACATTTGTTGCTAAAAGTCTGTTTTTAATTTTTTGGAATTACAAATTAATGTATAATTAAATATCCTGTTTTTTAGCTCGACTTGTTTAAACATCGAGTATTTTTTTAATGTATAATAGTTTACTATACCCAGAGTAATGGACTGTTTAATATTATATACTATGCTTTCTCACTAAATAAGAATCAGCACAAGATATTATTTTTGGATGCTTTTCCTCTTTTTATATCTTTAAAAGTATCTCAGTGACCTGGATCAAAACATGTTTTATCTAACTTTTTCTGTTTTTCACCTTTAGTTACACTTCGTCAACACTCAATATTTATGCATAGAGTTACATGTGCAGCATAAAAATAGTAGTTGCATTCCTCTATGAATCTCTAATTTTTTTGCTGATAGTCAAGTAATATCAAACAGTGTTGATGTGATGTGCTTAAAAATGTGATTGTTAAAACTAATTTTATTATAATTTAAAATAGAAAATGATTGCTTTTGTGGAGTTTTGACTCTTGTGGTATCCTGAAGTATGTTTTAAAGAAAATGGTTTTTGTGCTTGTTAAAGGAAGATATGTTAACCCAGTCAGTTCGAAATTCACCTTCGAAATTATTTTGATGCTGTAGTTTCATCTCTTCAATTAATTATGACTGAATAGAATTATTTTTATTAAAATAAAAGAATTGTTTGTTAACTATATTTCTAGTAGTGTTATTATATTAATTATTGTTAACTTGCTTCAAATTTGCATTCCTTAGCTTCACAGCATTAGAAGTCATTCCAAGGGTATTACTGTGAATAAGATATTTCAGTATCCAAAAGTCTATGTGTTTATTTGTATGCATGAAAGAATTATGTTAATACCATGTATCACAGTACAATTGTAAAATTATGATGTTTTATCATTGGAAACATACATTATATCCCAGAATGAAATGTCAGTCAGAAGTGAATAAATGGTTAATTGGGAGCAAAACAGATTAGGCAAACTTATGTCCCATTCAATACAGTTTCTTAGTTAAGGACATTTCAGTTTGTGTTTCCATTTAAATAGTTTATGATAAAATTTCTATATTGTTGATGAATGTGACTTCATCAGTATGTTGCAGAAATTTGTGATTAGAATTTAACCACTGACAAAATTTTAGACATGCCATATAGTCTTCTACATGAAGATACTGCACAAGCTGTACAAATTCTCTGTATGTAATGCAACCCCCAGCCATGAGCAGTTCTATGTGTGCTGATTGTGGGGCTTTGCTTGAATGATTTCTTGGTCCTACACATTGTGTTGGTGCTCATTGAGATGTAACACCATAAACACTGGAGAGTTTTCTGGTTTCTCACACTATCTTGCAGATTGGAAAATATTCTGTGAACTACAGTTTGGCATGTACAAAAGTGTCAAAAATGTGCTTCTACACAAGAGTGGCACTACCTTCTCATAAGATGCATAATTGCAGCATATGTGCCTAACCTGTGTTCATTAACAATTATAACACTTTTCATTGCTACAACTCACTCAGGTCTACAAGCAGCTGACCACTACCAATCATACCATGCAGCATAATGAGAGATACAATGCTCACGTACATTTACATTTGAAACCATTAGTTTATATGAACTTTTTTTTAAACTTATTCTGTCAATTCAAAGAATATTGTCAATTCCTCTGGGATCTACTTTACATTTACACCATGAGTTGTATATTACTGTCTTCACAAATCATGGTCTTGAGAAAGTATTATAACATAACAAAATTTTGATTTTATGATATCAGTGGATTTGCACACTTTTAGATTACCAAAGAGACAATTTGATTAGTTTTTATTTTAATATTAGTTCATTAGGTAGATTTTTGATCAAAATGATAATGCAAGTCATATATGTTCACATGTTTATTTTTAAATCTGTTCTTGATTCAGTTTGTACATATGTGTCTATTGGAATGGTCCAAAACACTACCCTGTGGTATTCCCATTTTCACTTCCACCTCTTTGATTTTGCCTTCACTTCGTACCGTAACTCTTTGCTTTCTACTTTTTGATAACTTACTACCCACACGGCACTTTTTCATCCACTTCATTGGATTTTTTCTTATGTAACATAATTTTATGGCCCATTCTGTCATACGCCTTGGGAAGATCTAGTACAATAAAATCAACCCTGTCCATTTCATCTGAAATATCTTATATATAGCACACTTCAATATTCACATCAATAGCCTTGCCTAAATCTGTGTTGCCGACTTGAAAACCAGTTTCCTTCCACAAAGACATTTCTTACGTAGTTGTATCCTCCATTTACCTACTGCTGATGCCAATCTAATTGACCTGTAATTTTCAAATCTATTTGATGCCCCTCCTTTATGTCGGTATCACAATCCTTTTTTTCCATTCCTCTGGTAAGCAAAAAGTCTCAATCTCCATAAATAATCTGAATAATATTACAAGGTAAGGAACAATGCTGTATCCAACTATCTTCAGTACATATAATGGTAATAATTATTGTGTACACAGGTTTTAGCTTTCTAGGTTTGCTCATAATTTCCCCAGGATTTCAAATTTTTTAGTATGCTTCCTACTTGTATGGAGAAGCTTCTCCTCTGGTTACATCATCTGAACCCTGGACAACATTTTTTACTTTTATCTAACTTTTTTTTATTTATAATCCACTTAAACGGAAAGCTCCTCCTATGATTTGCATCCTCCAATCTATGGACAATAGTCCCTAATGGTCTAATTGAATCATTAACATAATATCTGTACTTTTTTCAAATATTCACTAACTTCTTCTCCATCCTACAGTTGTCTGAATACCTTCCCCCCAGTGTTCTAAACCTGACATAGAAATTTCTAGATGAGTCATTCAGTGGAACCCCTATACTGTAATATTCTTAGTTCTGATAGCATTCTATTTTGAGTAACTGAATTACTTGTGAATTGTGTTCATGCTTATTTGTATTTTCCTAGATTTTCCATTGACTTATATTTAAGTTATTTCAGATAGGCCTTATTGATTTAGTACTGCACTTACTCTTCATTTTCAGTGTTCTGTCCCAGGAAACACTATAACATAATGATTAAACAATTTGAGCTGTATTATAAAAGCATTATTTTAATATTTATTATGGCTTTGAGACTCTTGAAAAAGAACCATGAAGTAAGTAAAAATTTTATTGACAAAGTGTTTTCTTTTAAATATATTAGATGTCATTAATAAGGTGCTATTCAATTATTTATTTTCCTCTGATGATTTTTACTGACTGTGATCTTTACCAGATAACTAAATGAAATAAATGTAAAATTATAGTGAATCTCAATATTTTTGGAGAAATTTTTAAAAAAATGTTATGCATATTAATGTAGTTTCTATTTAACTCTAGTCACCTTATTAGCAGTAGTTAATAAGAATTGCTTATACATCTAATTCAAGTTATTATACAATGATTTTTACATGCACCATTAATACAAAATTAAATAATGTAACTATGCTCATTTGTTCCAACAGTGACATAACTCAGAAACGTGAATTTTACGGGATGACCAATTCAAATGTTCCATGTGTAATAACTTTATGCATTCACTAGAAAATAACTTATCTGCATGTTTTATTGAAGAGTATCAGTTTGTAGTGTAGGAATACGAAAATGGTTCATCTTAATATTATAACTCAAAACCGCTCATTTTTTGGTTATGTCATTTTGCAGCAAATATTATATTATAACATTGGATAATGTTATAAAATATTTCTTATTCTTAACTTGAGTTTTTTGTTATTGTTTGAAAAAGTATTCCCTATACATTATACCCATGAACAAATTGTTATTTTCTGTTTTGTAAATGTAAAAATACATAATAAAGATATTTAACTTATAACAGCACTACATTTTTAACACATTTCTTGTACACAGAATTTTACCAGCTTCCAGCTGTAGTTATTCTGTATTTTTTAAATGATTTAATTTAAACAAGGTGGTGGCACGGTAGTCAAAAAATTGTCATCAGTGCTCAAATATAAAGTGTAAAAGGTTATGATTGAGATACAAAATAATCTCATTGACTAATGTATTGCCTAAAAAAGGTGAGGCAGAATTCAAATTAGGAACAACAATGAGTGTGACAGGAGCAGGGTAAAAATAGAAGCAATAATGGTCTTAATAAAACTGAATACTTATAAATATTTATATGGAAAGGACAGATACCCAACACTCACCAAATTTGAAGGGAGGATGGCAGCAGCAACACAAAACAACACACAAACAAAGAAAATACAATATTTCGGGTAATTGTATTTTCTTTGTTTGTGTGTTGTTTTGTGTTGCTGCTGCCTTCCTCCCTTAAACTTTGATGAGTGTTGGGTATATTTTATCTGTCCTTTCCATATAAATATTTATAAGTATTCAGTTTTATTAAGACCATTATTGCTTCTATTTTTTACCCTGCTCCTGTCACACTCATTGTTGTTCCTAATTTGAATTCTGCCTCACCTTTTTTAGGCAATACATTAGTCAATGAGATTATTTTGTATCTCAATCATAACCTTTTACACTTTATATTTGAGCACTGATGACAATTTTTTGACTACCGTGCCACCACCTTGTTTAAATTAAATCATTTAAAAAATACAGAATAACTACAGCTGGAAGCTGGTAAAATTCTGTGTACAAGAAATGTGTTAAAAATGTAGTGCTGTTATAAGTTAAATATCTTTATTATGTATTTTTACATTTACAAAACAGAAAATAACAATTTGTTCATGGGTATAATGTATAGGGAATACTTTTTCAAACAATAACAAAAAACTCAAGTTAAGAATAAGAAATATTTTATAACATTATCCAATGTTATAATATAATATTTGCTGCAAAAATGACATAACCAAAAAATGAGCGGTTTTGAGTTATAATATTAAGATGAACCATTTTCGTATTCCTACACTACAACTGATACTCTTCAATAAAACATGCAGATAAGTTATTTTCTAGTGAATGCATAAAGTTATTACACATGGAACATTTGAATTGGTCATCCCGTAAAATTCACGTTTCTGAGTTATGTCACTGTTGGAACAAATGAGCATAGTTACATTATTTAATTTTGTATTAATGGTGCATGTAAAAATCATTGTATAATAACTTGAATTAGATGTATAAGCAATTCTTATTAACTACTGCTAATAAGGTGACTAGAGTTAAATAGAAACTACATTAATATGCATAACATTTTTTTTAAAAATTTCTCCAAAAATATTGAGATTCACTATAATTTTACATTTATTTCATTTAGTTATCTGGTAAAGATCACAGTCAGTAAAAATCATCAGAGGAAAATAAATAATTGAATAGCACCTTATTAATGACATCTAATATATTTAAAAGAAAACACTTTGACTGTCAATAAAATTTTTACTTACTTCATGGTTCTTTTTTCAAGAGTCTCAAAGCCATAATAAATATTAAAATAATGCTTTTATAATACAGCTCAAATTGTTTAATCATTATGTTATAGTGTTTCCTGGGACAGAACACTGAAAATGAAGAGTAAGTGCAGTACTAAATCAATAAGGCCTATCTGAAATAACTTAAATATAAGTCAATGGAAAATCTAGGAAAATACAAATAAGCATGAACACAATTCACAAGTAATTCAGTTACTCAAAATAGAATGCTATCAGAACTAAGAATATTACAGTATAGGGGTTCCACTGAATGACTCATCTAGAAATTTCTATGTCAGGTTTAGAACACTGGGGGGAAGGTATTCAGACAACTGTAGGATGGAGAAGAAGTTAGTGAATATTTGAAAAAAGTACAGATATTATGTTAATGATTCAATTAGACCATTAGGGACTATTGTCCATAGATTGGAGGATGCAAATCATAGGAGGAGCTTCTCCGTTTAAGTGGATTATAAATAAAAAAGTTAGATAAAAGTAAATAAATGTTGTCCAGGGTTCAGATGATGTAACCAGAGGAGAAGCTTCTCCATACAAGTAGGAAGCATACTAAAAAATTTGAAATCCTGGGGAAATTATGAGCAAACCTAGAAAGCTAAAACCTGTGTACACAATAATTATTACCATTATATGTACTGAAGATAGTTGGATACAGCATTGTTCCTTACCTTGTAATATTATTCAGATTATTTATGGAGATTGAGACTTTTTGCTTACCAGAGGAATGGAAAAAAAGGATTGTGATACCGATACATAAAGGAGGGGCATCAAATAGATTTGAAAATTACAGGTCAATTAGATTGGCATCAGCAGTAGGTAAATGGAGGATACAACTACGTAAGAAATGTCTTTGTGGAAGGAAACTGGTTTTCAAGTCGGCAACACAGATTTAGGCAAGGCTATTGATGTGAATATTGAAGTGTGCTATATATAAGATATTTCAGATGAAATGGACAGGGTTGATTTTATTGTACTAGATCTTCCCAAGGCGTATGACAGAATGGGCCATAAAATTATGTTACATAAGAAAAAATCCAATGAAGTGGATGAAAAAGTGCCGTGCTGGGTAGTAAGTTATCAAAAAGTAGAAAGCAAAGAGTTACGGTACGAAGTGAAGGCAAAATCAAAGAGGTGGAAGTGAAAATGGGAATACCACAGGGTAGTGTTTTGGACCATTCCAATAGACACATATGTACAAACTGAATCAAGAACAGATTTAAAAATAAACATGTGAACATATATGACTTGCATTATCATTTTGATCAAAAATCTACCTAATGAACTAATATTATGTAAAATAAAAACTAATCAAATTGTCTCTTTGGTAATCTAAAAGTGTGCAAATCCACTGATATCATAAAATCAAAATTTTGTTATGTTATAATACTTTCTCAAGACCATGATTTGTGAAGACAGTAATATACAACTCATGGTGTAAATGTAAAGTAGATCCCAGGAGGAATTGACAATATTCTTTGAATTGACAGAATAAGTTTAAAAAAAGTTCATATAAACTAATGGTTTCAAATGTAAATGTACGTGAGCATTGTATCTCTCATTATGCTGCATGGTATGATTGGTAGTGGTCAGCTGCTTGTAGACCTGAGTGAGTTGTAGCAATGAAAAGTGTTATAATTGTTAATGAACACAGGTTAGGCACATATGCTGCAATTATGCATCTTATGAGAAGGTAGTGCCACTCTTGTGTAGAAGCACATTTTTGACACTTTTGTACATGCCAAACTGTAGTTCACAGAATATTTTCCAATCTGCAAGATAGTGTGAGAAACCAGAAAACTCTCCAGTGTTTATGGTGTTACATCTCAATGAGCACCAACACAATGTGTAGGACCAAGAAATCATTCAAGCAAAGCCCCACAATCAGCACACATAGAACTGCTCATGGCTGGGGGTTGCATTACATACAGAGAATTTGTACAGCTTGTGCAGTATCTTCATGTAGAAGACTATATGGCATGTCTAAAATTTTGTCAGTGGTTAAATTCTAATCACAAATTTCTGCAACATACTGATGAAGTCACATTCATCAACAATATTAGAAATTTTATCATAAACTATTTAAATGGAAACACGAACTGAAATGTCCTTAACTAAGAAACTGTATTGAATGGGACATAAGTTTGCCTAATCTGTTTTGCTCCCAATTAACCATTTATTCACTTCTGACTGACATTTCATTCTGGGATATAATGTATGTTTCCAATGATAAAACATCATAATTTTACAATTGTACTGTGATACATGGTATTAACATAATTCTTTCATGCATACAAATAAACACATAGACTTTTGGATACTGAAATATCTTATTCACAGTAATACCCTTGGAATGACTTCTAATGCTGTGAAGCTAAGGAATGCAAATTTGAAGCAAGTTAACAATAATTAATATAATAACACTACTAGAAATATAGTTAACAAACAATTCTTTTATTTTAATAAAAATAATTCTATTCAGTCATAATTAATTGAAGAGATGAAACTACAGCATCAAAATAATTTCGAAGGTGAATTTCGAACTGACTGGGTTAACATATCTTCCTTTAACAAGCACAAAAACCATTTTCTTTAAAACATACTTCAGGATACCACAAGAGTCAAAACTCCACAAAAGCAATCATTTTCTATTTTAAATTATAATAAAATTAGTTTTAACAATCACATTTTTAAGCACATCACATCAACACTGTTTGATATTACTTGACTATCAGCAAAAAAATTAGAGATTCATAGAGGAATGCAACTACTATTTTTATGCTGCACATGTAACTCTATGCATAAATATTGAGTGTTGACGAAGTGTAACTAAAGGTGAAAAACAGAAAAAGTTAGATAAAACATGTTTTGATCCAGGTCACTGAGATACTTTTAAAGATATAAAAAGAGGAAAAGCATCCAAAAATAATATCTTGTGCTGATTCTTATTTAGTGAGAAAGCATAGTATATAATATTAAACAGTCCATTACTCTGGGTATAGTAAACTATTATACATTAAAAAAATACTCGATGTTTAAACAAGTCGAGCTAAAAAACAGGATATTTAATTATACATTAATTTGTAATTCCAAAAAATTAAAAACAGACTTTTAGCAACAAATGTAAAACTGCTTACAGCTGTACAGATAAATTGTTACAAAAGCAAATGCTTAAAGCTGTTATAAAACTCATGGTTCACATTGTCAGCAATGCAACTGACTGCACACTGGATGGCTTGGGTTAAATATAAGAAGATGAACATCCAAAAATACTCCTTAACACAAGCAGCATGCTATAAAATAAGTATCATGGAGGAAACACCTTCAAAATAAAGCTGCCAGATTAAACTGTTAACCACTCTAGCGTGGTGCTAACCATCCACATCACTTTCACTTTATTTCATGAAGAAGGAATATCGACAATATCACACCAAGTGCCTCAGGAGGGATTTAATGGAGACTAACTTAATGAAATGGAAAGTTATGTAATGAATAGAATCTAAAATTAATTAATCTTGGAGACAGGAATACATTTTGTACTTGACATATCCTTCCACATTTCTCCTTGTCATCTTGCCCACTCAACTCCAATCTTCTTTGCCCATCATAATTTTGTACTCATATATACAACTAGAGCTTAGAACAAGTTATAACAACTTTAATGAGGGCAGTTTAACAGGAATTTCTGTTCATTCAGAAGTTCTAATAATCTATGTGTAACAGAGAGGTCACATTCCTTGTTGTTACTGTGTATGTTTTTTTTTCTTCTCCTTATGAGGTATGTTATTCCTCTGGGTGACTGTTCAATGTAACAAGGTAATTTCTATAAGTTAATTATTTTTGTAGTTAACACTAATAAGCTCATTATTTACAGTTGTGATTTTGTTTAATACTGCTACTGTATTAGGTCATAATGGGATGGTGAATAATATTTTTGCTGTTAGAAGTCAAATAAACCCTTTTAAATATTATTTTCTTTCCCTTACACATTTAAGAAATGAAGTAGATTCGGTATTATAAAGCAAACATTGTCAAACAATTAATCACAAAGTTTTAAATTGCCATGTAGATTGTGAGCACTAAAAATCTTTAATTGGTGCCTAGAATAACCTGCAGAGAAATCATTAGCAATAGTCATATGAATACATATAAAAAATAAGACTAGCTACCATTACTCATGAGATATACTGCAAAAAAAACAACAGACTAGCACATGTTTGAAAACAAAAGTAGATGTAGCAGCAGATAACTTCTCAACTCCTCTAATCTCTTCTGCTTTCATGGGCACTTCAGCTTGTTCGTGTGCAAACGAAGCCTCTTCTTGTATAAATGAGGCATTTTCCTGTACAGAAGAAGCATCGATACTTTTCAGGAGCAAGGACAGTACTTCTCGCACCTCTTCACACAATCCTCTGACAAAATCATGCTCTGAAGAACTAGCTGTGTGTACTTCATGATGGTTGCTATTATTGAATACAGATACTACCTCTGTTTTAATTCCTGCAATAACTGCTGGTTCATCCTTTTGAGGAACTATCTTGAAAATGTATGGGAACCTAGTAGATGGATCATCATATTCGGCTGTTAAAGGTTCCACTCCAGTTATGGTTTCATTTTTATCAGGCACAGAATTTCCCTTAGATTGTAGCACCTTATGGAGCAACTTAATAATGCGAGCTACAATGATATCAGACTTGGTCCCTGTCTTCATTGACATGGCAAAAGCAAAATGATTAGCAGCAATGTTTGAGACATCATCAGGCCCTGTATAATTAATACCATTTGCTATTGACTTTGATAACCTGAAAAGCTCTGATAAATACTTCTGCAGCTGTGAATCTCCACATTTCTTTCCTTCATTATGAAACCAGTCTTGCAAAGTCATCCCAAAAAACTTATTTGGATACTGGCAAACAGGTTTTCCTTCCACTGCGTCTGCTCTTATGACAGTCCAACCTGCCAAAGGTAATATATCGCAGTCACATACCCAATCATTTCCACCAAGTTCCAACCTGAAAGAAAGAAATACTTTACATGAAAAAAAGAAATTTTATTGATCTAAGTACAGAACAAAATAATTTCATGGTGTGAAGAGTTTAATGTTAAACATAAAAGAGATTGAAAATAGGAAAAATTTCGCTAAGAGGAATAAGGGAAGAAGAAAATAAGGTAACAGAGTATTTGAACTCTGCCGGGATTTCCGACACTGATGCAGATCGCTCCAAAGTTTGTAATATGGTTAACTCCTGGTCCGCTCCACCAAAAATTACTAAACCTCAGAGACCCCTCTCCAGGAGAGAAAGGAAAAATTATTAGCTGGACTTAAAAGGTATTTGGAACAAAGGTGAACTTGAAGTAGTTATGAGTGCTCCACAGTGGGCTTGAATCAGTAATAATAATAAAAGGTAACAGAGTAAGGCAGCATGCAATGCTAATGAAAAATGAGTTCTCATATAATATGTTCATAGATGTTTCGCTTCACGGTTCCTCCCACCCTCTCCACTTCTTTAATAGTGAACACCTATCAGTATTGTCACAAGCTTCATTTTTCTACAGGCTAAGTGTCACCCAAAATATTTTTCTCTCTTTTTTTTTTTTAGTTTTGTCACAATCCTTCTCCCTCCAACTTTGATGTTAATGGGTTTACTTTTCTTAATTAAGTTTAACTGTGATCCACCAGTTTGGTTCAGTGTGTTAGGGCACCACATGCTGGCTCAAGGAGGTACAGCAGAAAAGGATCGAATCCTGGTCCCCAAGTATCAGCCATCCTGTTTGCAATTTTTAGACAGTTTTCTGCAATCACCAAGGCAAATGCCAAGTTGGTCCCTGATGTCTACCTCATGAAGTGCACATTATACAAGTAAAAAATACACTTGACACAGAAAACATAGTTATCGCTAGCAGAGAGGCTGCGTCGACTGCAAGGATTGAGCAAGCTCAGCCACTTACTTCTTTTAACTTGACAAAGAGTTTAACCGGAAATGTTGTATTTTCTGTGTTTTTGTGTTGTTTTATGTTGCTGCTACCCTCCTCACTTCAACTTTGGTGAATGTTGGGTGTATTTTATCAGTCCTTTCCATTTAGAAAATATAGTTACATGATTTTCAAACATATTGCACCGCATCCACTTCCCCCATTAAACTACGACAAGCCCACCAAGCAGGTAGTTTGCAAAAGAAGTGTGCTTCAAAAAAATACACTAGCAGATCCAACCCATGGTTGAAAATTGCTCTAGAAGCACCAATACAACCAATTCAAATGATAAATATGAATAGGTATTAAGTTAGAGAAAAAAAAAAAAAAACAAAGAAAAAAATTGTTTAATCATAAAAACTTATGCTTAAATTAAATAAAAAATTAAGACAACAATGTAGCAATGTATGAAAGGCTTATTACAGGGATATTTTCAAACATATAAAAATTATTGGAACTGTTTAGATAAGTTAAGAAAAAAAAGTATCAAAATTGCTAATGAAAAGTTTCATATCATTTATGCTGTCAAACAAACTGAATTTCTGAGTACCAAATTATCCAAAATTGCATTTCAGTATCCATGGCAGTTATAACTAAAAAGCTGATTTAAACAGTAAAAAAACTATAGAAAGAAATTCACATACAGAAAACAAATAAAGCTAGTTTTCACCTACCTTTGAAGTGCTGTATTATGTTGTGAAAGCAATTTTGCACTGACAGTACTAAGTTTATTGTTGGTAAGGCTTAGATGAGTCAATTTAGGACAATTCTCAAGAGATTTGGCACTAATCTTCTGCAAGTCATTTTGTGACAGATCAAGCCAGCGCAAGTTCTCTGCCTTTGATAACAATTTCGCTGAAAGTTCAGTGAGATATGTATCCCGTAAAATAAGCACACTTAATTCATTGTTGTTCCTAAAAAACAAAATAAAAAATGCTTAACAGGGAATTTACTGAATCATTTACCAAAAACACTGAAAGAATTTAAATCAATAATTGGAAAGAGGCAAAAGTAGGTGAGAGAATTTAAGAGAAAAAATAAAACATTGAAAAGTAGGTGCACAGGAAAATTGTAAATTGGACATGTGCTCCATTACAATTAAATTAAGATAATTTAATTGCATTTTTAATATACAAATGAAAGAGGAGAAGGTGTAACAGTGACAAATAACACTCCACAAAAAATAAGTTATTTAGTTATTTCAGGCTATGTGTAAGCACCTTACTACCGAAGAGGTTATGGAAAGGGAAGCTCAGTTTACCATGCTGATACCGATTCTAAAACAATGAAACAAACTGTTTATAATAATATCCCGTACATTTCTAATGGTTCCAGAACGTTTTAATAATAAACATCAAAGTGATAATAAGATTTGGTTAACATTCCCATGTTGCGATTTTTCAAGAGTAAATTGTAGTTCATTGGGACAACCTCAGGACCTTAAAAGTACATTTAAACACGTCCTGTAATAGTCTCTCCAATATTAAATAAGTTCTAAACAAGGTCATAAACATTTAACAGAAGATAATAGCAAACCTAAAATTTGAATGCTACTACGCAGTTAGCCACTAAGACAGACATGGATTTCAGCTAAAATAATATATTTCAATAAATAAAAACTTTTGAAAAGTACTTAAAATTAATAAAGGAATGTTGTAAAAGAAATACCTTGGCCTGAAAAGCTGTAAATAAAAAGTCAAATGGTATGATGAAAAGTAAGAAAATTACCGATTCTAAGGAAGTCCATATCTTTTAAACGACCGAACAGATTTGAATAATTTATACACCAGCATAATCAGCAGAAACGGGAGAGCACTTCTAAAATAGTTTGAAGCCCGAAATCTAAAATTTTTGACAATACGTTTTTTGCTGACAAAATTTGAAACAACTGCAATGTCCAATGCAACAACACTTCACCAACTAAATAAATCTATAACTCCGTTCGGAAGCAATTAAAACATTATTACAAAGAGACACTAAACACGTATTTTTGCATGATCTACACACCATGAATTTCTGGTAAACATCGGGAGATAAATCAAAAATTTCTATGTTTATTTTGACCACCCTAGTCCTGATTCAATATAGGAAGTTGCGCCGCCATGACGGGCCAGTCTGGCCTGAATCTCTCGAGGAGTAAGATGTGTGCGGGCTAGATTGAGACGAGCGAGCCCAAGGGGGCTTAGGCATAGAGCGAGTCTTCACCTTGGCGGGCACAATGGACGATAGACGCCATCTTTGAATTTTTCAGTTTCATAGTAAAATGTTTGGAATTTGAATCTTATCGGGGGAATTATTGGTTCTGGTTATGCTTCGCTACTTGCAATTTTCATGTGATGATATTTCGATGCCTTGCTAACTGAACATTTGTAATACAGTGACATTTTAGAATATATGTGAATTGTGAAACCTTCAAGCCTGACTTTCATTTCTACAATAGCACCTTTCTTACAGGAGGTTAAATCTGTAAGTGGCGACTGTGGTCTTTTAACAGTTAGCATTTTCCATAGGCAATATACGGTCAACAAACTATTTTAAGAACGTAAAGTATTTTCCTGTGAAAAGTAAGTAAACTATAGTTGAGGAACATATAGCTGATATCTACCCCCGGGTATCCAGTTTTGTTCCTTACGAGAAAAAATAAAACATTGAAAAGTAGGTGCACAGGAAAATTGTAAATTGGACATGTGCTCCATTACAGTTAAATTAAGATAATTTAATTGCATTTTTAATATACAAATGAAAGAGGGAGAAGGGTAACAGTGACAAATAACACTCCACAAAAAATAAGTTATTTAGTTATTTCAGGCTATGCCCTCATTCATGAATATAGAAACAAAATAAGCTCGTACAGGCAACGGTGGCCAACACAGCCACAAGAATAATGGTTTTGACTACTACGATCAGAGAAGAGGTTGTGGAGGAACAAAAACAACATAAGTGGAAATGTCAATTGAAGGATAGAAATTGAGCAAAGTAAAATAAAATGATGACATGTAAGAGCTGAAAAAATATATTAAAAATGTAATAGATAGGTAAAAAACTAAAATAAAACAAAATTTCTAAATAAAATCTATATACAAAAGTTAACTATACTAGCAAGTTATGGATAACGGTATAGCAGGGTGAGGAAGGTGAATATTATCTGAGATTTAGTCCCTGAATGTGTTGGTAGGCCAATCCCCACCACTACATTTCAGATGGGGATGTGGTTTCTGGGAGTTCTCTGATGGCTTTAACTATGAGACATTTCTTGAAGACACAAGAATTGTGAGAGCAGGCGTGGGCAGCAACAGGATGGTATATACTATGGAATTAAACTGTTAGTATGATGGATAACTGGTTTACAGTGAGGCCAGTGTAAGAACTCAGGCTTTGGAGGCTGGTGAGCTGATATATGAGATGGGGTGATAAACAGGTGGGATGGCCTATGGATGGCATAGGCTTTGCCAGTGGTAAGATTATAATAGGCTGTGGTGGGTGGATACATATTCCACATTTGGCAAAGAGGCATGTTATAAAGGAAAACACCATAAGATGGTTTAGAGGTATTAGAAGATGATGATTATTTTCCCACAAGTATATTTTTCAAGCTAGGTGGCCTGCAGAAGGTGATGCAAGGTGGTGTGGGAGGGAGAGTTGGGAGAACACAACACCTTTCAGGAAAAGATCTGAGAAAGTAATAGCCACAATGAAAAATTTGGTGCATGGATTCGAGGCAAGGGGAGAACTGGGAGAGAAACATGGGATTACAGTTTGATTTGGATTGTGTGTTTTGGTTTGGTGTGTAAGCACCTTAGAATTTGGAAAAATTCTGGTTTTCACAGTTATAGACCATAAGGGAGGGAGTGGGCTTCCCAGTTAACATTAAATGTTTCAGTGTGCAATTACAGGATATGAGAAAACCATTTCATGCAGAATCCGATACAGCTAGCTAACTCAGTAAATAAACTGATTTAAAAACAGAAAAGCCACTTAACATTCAATATAAGCTCTAAATAAACATTTTATAATAGTAAAGAACTTTTAAACTAACCTGGAATAGGGTAATCTATTATTACCCAACTTTTAACACTTTTCGATGCAGTAAAGTAATATTAAAAGAATAATAATCCGGAAGCAAGATAATTTCAGTAAAATTCCGGAGTTTCAGACCGTGTAAATAACATAAATAAATTTTTAAACACTTCAATAGATACACTTTCACTTTCAACATTTTTAATCAGATGTTTTTAATAATTTCTCAAACTAAAAAAGTAGATTTCTTGAAAGAACGTAAGATCTGGTATAACATATTAAAATTTCAGAACATTTCATGCAGGAGAACAGATTTTAGATCAATTTTAAAGTTATTTCGTTACTAATCACAACGTGGTAACTTTGAAATTTATTTGCGATTCAACTAAGCCACTTCAGTAAACAAAACAACTTTTAAAACATGTAACTAAATACAAAGAAAATTCAGACAACTTCACTTTTTCGATACAAACAAAAATTGAATAATTGTTAAACATAAACCAAGTATCTGCTAAACATATTTAAATCCGATCTTTGTTAGACTCATAACTTTGCTATTACACCACCGATAATAATAATATTTACACCATTTTGATAAGAAATTAAAGTATAACATAATGACAACAATTTTAACACGATAATTTGCAATTCAGCAGGGTTGCCAAATTGCCAAAATTAACACACATCTCGGGGAATCACTAATTAATTTTCAGAAATTTTTTAACATTGCGCAATCAAAGTAAATTCATTTACATGAAAGCTAATCATTTGAGAATTTTCACTAAACACTTATCATAATCCTTGAAGGCCAGGCTACACACGATTAAATTTTGAACACATTCAATAATTACACTATTTTTGGAAAGCGTCGGTATACATAGATCATCCGCCTGGGGATATAAAGGGTGACGTGGTAGCGAGGTCTTTTGTCTTTACTGTGTGGCCTTTATTCCGGGAACGTTGCGTATAGTAGACCTGTGCGAGTATGTGTCGGTTAGGCCAAATAATAACCGGAAACCATTAAGCCAAGCTAGGAGCGTGTGTCAGCCATGAAGATCTTCTTACCAGAGTCTTGTGTTAACGACTATAATGAAATTATAAATTTTCAAAAGGGGTCAGTCGGTAAATTTCTTCCTCTTCATAATCTACAATCTTTTGGAAAAGTTTAGTTTGATTTGCTGATTCAACTGTAAATGCAAAATTTTAAAATGTGAATTGAGAATAAACTTCAGATTTTTCTTCAAGTGAATTTTTATGTGTTTTCGTGGTAGACTGAAACCTTTCCTCAGCTTTTGGTCCAAATAAGCTTTGTGGTGGCCGTTAAGCTTTACAGTTGATATGCAGGCGGCAACATGGTCAATTTAAAAAAAATTAGAGATGCAAATTCAGAGAACTTTCTTCAAGTAAACATTCGGTTAAGGTACCTAATCCTGATACTCAGCCCCAGTATCAGCTTTGTCCCTTACAGGTGGATAGCTTATGGCTCAGAATGAGATGATAATTATGGGAGATATGGGGTAGTGTCAGGTTGTTGGAGTAAATGGTAAAGGATTCTTGATCAGATCAGATGCGCCTGGCTCAAATGGACCAAAATATTATAAAGAGTGTCTGTGTTTTTGTGTTCACACTGGCCTTTCCGTGTTCTTGTGAAGTAATTGAAAGATTTATTTTTCCTGTCATTCCTTATTTTCATTTCCTAATGACAGTTTCACTGTCACAATTACCATTTTGTTCAGTTTTGGTTTTTATTTAGCTCCTATATTTTTCAGTAATTCACCTCTTTTACATGTCCCCTTTTTATTTTATTTTGATAAATTTGTTTCCCATAGTTAATATTTCCACTTATATTGGTTTTGCTCCACTCTATCGTAAAGGTCAAAACCACGATTCATGTGGTTGTGTTGACCATGGATGCCCTGCACAAGCTCAGTCATGTGTTTCTATTTTCATGAATAAGGGCATAGCTTGAAATATAGTTTTTTTTGTGTTTGTGGGGAATTTCTTGCTATTGCTGCCCTCCCTTCAATTCTGGTAGTGGTGATTGTATTTTATCTTCCCATTTAGTATTAATATTGCCTCATGGTATTACTTCCTATTTCATATTTACATTTTTATATTAATTATGTACCTTTAGGGGAGAGTTTGTAGCATTTTCCTTAAAACTATGTAATTTTTTTTTTTAAATGAGTAACAGATGATTGCATATTATCTTACTGAGACCAAGTGGCTATTATCCCAGACAATCTGATCAAATAAAGTTTTGTTATAAACTGGAAACAGGGTAAAAATTCTGAGCTTCAGAAATCAGCACTGGAAACTATACAACTGGCATGACAGTAAAGATACAGTTTTCCTTACAAATAAGAATAGTTGCGTGATGGATTTTCATAATTTCATTTTTCAATGAAATTTATAATAGTTTCTTGAAGGATTACATAAAACAATATTTATAATCCTTGTCTATCAAAACGAAACACTTCTTTTCTCTATTTTGAAACAATTTTCACTTAGCTTTGGTTTACGTTCTTTAAAAAGACTAAATCTTTGTGTCTTTTGAGATTCATGATCTAAAAAGTACTTCTTCTTTCAGCATGTGTGATTACATAATTGAGCCGTGCTGAGCTCGTATTGTGGGTTATTCTTCTCTTCCGCTCGCGACTGTCTTCTGTCGCTAGTTCTCGGTGAGCCCGCGTGCTCGTTTTTCCGTTAGAGAGCGCTGTGGCTCCTTGCTGCCCTCTATCGGCCAATAGAGCGAATATAATTGGGGACATGGAACCGAGCGGTTAGTTAGTCGGAGTGAGTGAGTTAGTTAGTCCGGAGTGAGCCAGTCAAGCAGTCAGCCAGTCAGTCGGAGACAGAGTACCTCCCTGTGTCGCCGTGATGCTGGAGGCCCAATGGGCGGCGGGGTCCGGGTTTGGGACTGGGAGGCCAGGGAGGCAGTCAGTCAGTCGACCAGTCAGCGGGAAGGAGTCGCTTGATGGCAGTGGTTCTGTTTGGTGGCGTCTGTTACTTCCTTGTGTGGCCGTGACGCAGCGTGGTCTTGTGGCTTGACCGGGCGGGCAGGAGTGCTACATCTGGTGGATTGGTGTGTCCACTGCGACTGGTCCTTGTTCGCGTGGGGCGAGGGAATTCCTCCGATATGCTCTTGGTCGAGAGCGCTGTCCCGTAGACTCGGCAGTACGGCAGCGATCGACACTCATAGTCACTTCGATTTGACGCATGCCATTATCTTGCCCTATAGGGGGTATTGGAGGGAGTATTGCCTGGCAACTCCAACTACAAGTGTGTCGCCTACGGCTTCCTCATTAGTGGTCTGGCTCATCTGTAAAATTGTGTTTTGGTACTACCTGCAGACTTGTTACATGCTGGTAAATTTGTGCGAGCCAAGTCTCATTATTTTCTGTTATTTGATATAAGTGGAATTGTTCGTGATTACAGGATTATTCAAATTATAATCTGTAATCCCAAAGTTTTTATGCATTATATTGTATCATATTTGTGATTACGGGTTATTCATAGTCTTAGTCTGCAAGATCACAGCTTGTCTTATTTGGTATTATATTCTCTGTAAGTTTTGGCATTGCCCTTGATGATTGTAATAAATGCTTAAAACAAGGCTTGGACTGATAACCATGCTCCCACACACTTCCCATTGAATCCTTGTGGTTAATAATACACATAACTACTATCTACCACATACCAAATGGTAGCAGAGCGTGGTTATATTGGGTAGTCTCAAGCCTTGTCGTTTGTTGTCTGTCATATACTCATACATTCTTTTGCAGATTCGCTATGGAGTTGTCTTAACAAAGAGCAGCTGCAGTACGAACTCAAATTAGGGGAAGTCTGATTATTCACGTGCTATAATTACTATGCTACAGGCAAGTTTTGTCGTTGTGGCAAACTGTGCTGGGTGCCTCGTGAGCAACGATCTGATAGCGGACGAAGTGAGTTTCAGCGGGCAAGTTCGCTGGTACTATTTATTGGTGTAGTAGTGTTCTGTTGTGGATCTGGTCTTCAGTTGGTCGGGCGTGGGCCGGGTGGCCGTTTGTCTTGTCGAGAGGCGGGGCATTTGCCGCTGGAAGGTTTTCATCGCCGTGTTGTGATTCCTGGGACATCTCATCTGCCCTTTTTGGTGCCGGCATCAACCATGAACCTGTTTGTGCCCTCATTGACTCAGGGAGTTCTCCCTCCCTTGTCGATTATAACTGGTGTTTGGAGTTTGTGGCATCTGTCGCTTGCCCGGGCTCGGACACCCCACGCAGGGATGTCGTACTGTGCTGCCTCTCGTGGGAGTGTGTTGAGTTTTGGTGAGAGTGTAATTATACCTGGGCTCTTAATCTGGTTGTCGTTTTGGTGGGGGAGGTCGTAACATCTGTCGCTTGCCCGCACTCAAACCGCCCGCGCAGGGATATTGTTCTGTGTTGCCTCTCGTGGGAGTGTTGAGTTTGGGAGAGAGTAATCTGTTGGTCCAAAATCCCAATTCCAAAAAAAAAAAAAAAAAAAAAAAAAAAAATCTTATGTGGATGCCTCTATCTCAGGTTAAGTGCAAGGCTAAGCCTTGTTTTCTTGGTCTCCCTGGTTATAGCTTTGGTGGAGGAGGTTGAGCCGTGCTCGGCTCGTATGGTGGGTTATTCTTCTCTTCCGCTCGCGACTGTCTTCTGTCGCTAGTTCTCGGTGAGCCCGTGTGCTCGTTTTTCCGTTAGAGAGCGCTGTGGCTCCTTGCTGCCCTCTATCAGCCGATAGAGCGTATATAATTGGGGACACGGAACCGAGCGGTTAGTTAGTCGGAGTTAGTTAGTCGGAGTGAGCCAGTCAAGCAGTCAGCCAGTCAGTCAGAGGCAGAGTACTTCCCTGTGTCGCCGTGACGGTGGAGGCCCGGTGGGGCGGCGGGGTCCGGGTTTGGACCGGGCGGCCAGGGAGGCAGTCAGTCAGCGGGAAGGAGTCGCTTGATGGCAGCAGTTCTGTTTGGTGGCGTCTGTTACTTCCTTGTGTGGCCGTTACGCAGCATGGTCTTATGGCTTGACCGGGCGGGCAGGAGTGCTACATCTGGTAGATTGGTGTGTCCACCGCGACTGGTCCTAGTTCACGTGGGGCGAGGGAATTCCTCCGATATGCTCTTGGTCGAGAGCGCTGTCCTGTAGACTCGGCAATACGGCGGCGATCGACGCTCATGGTCACTTCGATTTGATGCATGCCATTATCTTGCCCTATAGGGGGTATTGGAGGGAGTATTGCCTGGCAACTCCAACTACAAGTGTGTCGCCTACGGCTTCCTCATTAGTGGTCTGGCTCATCTGTAAAATCTGTAAAATTTTGTTTGGTACTACCTGCAGACTTTTTACATGCTGGTAGATTAGTGCGAGCCAGTCTCGTTATTTTCTGTTATTTGATATAAGTGGAATTGTTCGTGATTACAGGGTTATTCAAATTATAATCTGTAAGTCCAAAGTTTTTATGCATTATATTGTATCATATTTATGATTACGGGTTATTCATATCTTAGTCTGCAAGATCGCAGCTTGTCTTATTTGGTATTATATTCTCTGTAAGTTTTGGCATTGCCCTAGATGATTGTAATAAATGCTTAAAACAAGGCTTGGACTGATAACCATGCTCCCACACACTTCCCATTGAATCCTTGTGGTTAATAATAACAAATAACTACTATCTACCACATACCAATAATAGGTATAAAAGATAAATGGTTTTCCTTAAATTAGTACTTCAGATTCAGTAAAATAAAAATTATATTGCATGAAATTCTGCTTTTTTTATATAGAATAGAGAGCAGGTTGATATAGTCCCTGATATAATAATATATAGCTATTACCAGACATAAATATAACATAATTTTTAATGCATTTTTAACTGTGATGTTGGCTTCTATGTTGAAAGTAATTCTTGCTGTACTGGTATCTTAAATGTAAATACTACCGTTTTCATTTTAATTTTTTGTAAAATGCAAATTAATGATAATAAATGTCTCTGATGTCAATGACTGCAACTAAGTGATCAGCTTATTTTAAACATAAACTCATCGTAAATTATACTGTCCTAAGAAAGTAGAATGAAGTGACTTAATTTGTAGCATGATTACTTTTATACATTGTTCAGCTAGTAACTGTAAACAGATAATTATTCAAAGGATGTAAAATATCTACTTGAAAATATTTCTGAACTTACCTAAATAAATCATCACCGTACCGTCCTTTAAGATATGTGCCACTTAAAATTAATTCACGTAGCTCTGTATTTTTGTCAAATATGCCCGCAGGCAATCTACGTATATAGTTATTTGCCAAATTCAAACGGCGAAGGTTTGGAAGTGGAGAAAAAATATTTGGTGGAATAATTTGCAATCCATATGGTCT
>JARYHS010007645.1:0-53007 GCA_031002005.1 Vandiemenella viatica
CCACTTGAACCACAATAGACGCTCACAGTTATACCCCAAATAAAAGCTATTTTCCTTAAAACTGGACAGATATCACGACAACGAAGAAACAGTGGAACTCTCTCTACAGAGACGGCAGCCCCAGTGAGGTATCACGACTTGCCTGTTCTGAGTACATACCAAGTGTGGTGGGTGAAGGGTTGACGCTGTAGCCTCGCGTCCGGGAGGAGACGGGTTCGAATCCCCGTCCAAGCATCCTGATTTGGGTTTTCCATGGTTTCCCCAAATCACTACAGGCGAATTCCAGGATGCTTTGTTCAAAAAGACTATGGCCATGGCCACTTCCGAAAATATCAAGGTGCTCTTTGGAAATTCAAAAATATTAATTTTAGAATTTGGATTTGAGATTTTGGGATTTATCCTGAGGCTGCACCAAATATTCCTGCTTCCTCTGCCTGTGGGATAGTGGAGCAGATGATCAGCATTCAACAGGAATGAATGAACTCCAGGTGATTATAAGGTAAGAAATGAGCCTCTTGTTTCCAGGACGAGTTATCGCCACTCTATTTCAGACTTGTTAAACGATTCATTAAAGGCTTAAATATTAACACTGAGGCATTTAATCTTGACACAAATGTTCCCCAGAAAAGTGATGCAAAAATAAAAGGTGGAATGCTAAAAAGACTATATTAAAATCAAACGAATTAATTAAAACTCTAATGATAAAAGTACAAATATCTGAAACTGTTAATACAATAACTAACAGAAAAATAACACAATATTGTCAGCTGCACACAAATTTTCAGAAAACTAAATTCTGTAACTGTATATGAATTAAAAACAAGATTTAAAGTTTCTGCTAACTTTTATTATCAAGGCTAACTACAATGGAGAAAAAAAATTCACATAACATTAATAATTTGGCTAGCATGACTAAACATTCATCCATATGTTAACCTTTTCATAGATTCAAAGAATAGCATGTATGACAAATTGTTTCATTTTTCTTGAAAAAGAGTATACTTCTGATGACAACATAATATAAGCAGATTTGTAATTAAAAAATATATTCGTGAAAACAACCAACACCATTATTCAAATTTGTACTGTATTATTTCAAAATCGATTAAAACAGGAATAAAATAATATACAACAATCACAGAAAGGTAAATGAAATAATACATAGAAAAGCGAGTATCCCCTAAAGCTATGAATTAAACATAATGAATCCTTTGGACAATTACATGTGTCAAATATTGTCTTTTCCAGCTTACTGAATTTTCATTTAGTAATAAAACGCTACCTCACTGGATAATCGATTTTCGAGAGACTAACAAATGGCCTTCTATACAAATAAACATCCAAATTGAAATATCCAATAAATCTGTTTTTGGTGGGAAACAACCAATAACCTAGATGAATCAGTAATTAATAAGACTATAAACTGATAAAAATATTCAATGTCAAACTGACAAGTTAATAAATTATTTTTAGCTTTTGAGACAGAAGTATCACAAACAAATATAGTGGAATTAAATGTAATTTTTCGAAAATTCAAGGTCAGCAGGAAAATTATTTTCTTTTAACTGAAAATAAAAAAACAAATCTTCCTATATATTTTAGGAGTAGGGATAGAAAATAATCCGCATTTATCTATGACAAATAGCAATTAAATATTTTTTGATAAAACCTCCATTCAGTTTCTACAGACTACAGCCACACAATAAGCAAGCAACTGCTCACGCAAATCACGTGAGTGTAATGATATATAGAACTTAAGAACATCAGACTTAAGAAAATAACAAATGCACACTAAGTAAGCTTTCATACAATAGAACGTTTATATGATCAATTTTATGACTATAATATCTTGAAAATAACATTGAACAAGTATCTACATAAATACAAGCTTAGAATATATGAATTGGAAAATTTGTTATAAAGCTATTATAAATCATAAACCACTCATCCCAAACTTTACAAATAAACAGTGGCACTCAAAATTCGGCTGTGTATACTGAGGTCAACACGAATACAAAATGAAATTCTGCAAACTTCGTGTGGGTTACCCTGAATGTTTTCTTGTATGTTTTTTAAAGTTACTAGAATCAGCAAACGATTTACCACAAACGTTGCAAGCAAACGGCCTTTCTCCTGAATGTACTCTCGCATGTATTCTAAGTGTGAAAGACTGGCGAAACAATTTTCCACAAACGTCGCAAGCATACGGCCGCTCACCTGTATGTATTCTTCTATGGCATGCAAGGCCAGAAGAGTAAGGAAACGAATTTCCACAAACTTTACACTCATACGGCCGCTCACCTGTGTGAACTCTTCTGTGATTTATAAGAGATTTAGCCTGAGTGAACGATCTTTCACAAACTTCACAGCTAAACGGTCGTTCGGTAGAATGAGTTCTTTTATGGTCTGTAAGGTTACCAGACCGAGCAAACAGTTTTCCACAAACATCACAGGCAAATGGCTTTTCTCCTGAATGTATTGTTATATGTATTCTAAGTCTACTAGAGTCGGTAAACGATTTTCCGCAAACGATGCAAACAAACGGCCGTTCGCCTGAATGTATTCTTCTATGATGTGTAAGGGTAGAGGGGTGAGTAAAAGATTTTCCACAATTTTCACACTTAAAAGGCCGTTCACCTGTATGAATTCGTCTATGATGTATAAGAGCATTAGCCTGAGTAAACGACTTTCCACAAACTTCGCAAAGGAACAGCCGTTTGCTATAATCAATTCTCCCATGGCTTGTAAGGCTACTCATCTGAGCAAACGATTTTCCACTAACTTTGATGGCAGAATTTTTCTGAGTGTAATTTTCACTATTATAAGGATAAGTCGAGTCATTCACATCCGTTTTGCTTTTGTTGAATCGAAGAACTGGATTATTTTGATGCTCATATGTGTAATTGCTGTTGTCAGTAACATCAGGACACCTAAAAAATAAAAAAATAAATAATTTCAATTGACATACTAATAAATACTTAAAACATAGCTGGAAAAGTCTAATAAGAATCTGCTGTGAAATATAAAAAATATTAATATTGGTTATTCTAAAATTAAGTGGTAAGTTGTCTTTTAAGCTATAAAGACCCCTTACCGGTAGATTTTATATATATATAAATGGTTTTATGTTAACTATATATAAAATTTAAAAGTAATCAACCGTGAGTTGACATAACCTGTCATACACTAAATGCATATATTTTTATCATATAATAAAACAAATTTCTTTGCTGCAAATGATTTTCTACTCGAGATAAAAACAGTGCTGCAAGAAGCTTTCTGAAATATATTAGCAAAAAAAAAAAACTAAAAAATTTATATGTTATTATATTAATGGATTAGTTACCCTATATTGCCATTAATGCAAATCTTACGCCAGTAAATCGGTAAACTATAATGTTCAGCTACTTATAAATAAAAACTATGAAACTGAGACACATATTAGCAAACCATGACACTTGGTGAAGTCCAAGGAAACAGAAAATTAAATAGTAAAATCATTATTTAATATAGTGATTTAATACAACATAAATTATTTTCTTTTCCAAACTCATTTCTTTCTATAGCCTTTGGTTTTTTTTAAAAAAAATATAATTACTCTTGGCAATAGATAAAAAGCTACAGCTGTTTTACTAATGATCCATTAACAAACCCCTTTAAGTTGATGACCATAGAAGAGAATAACAAAGCTCTGGTGAAATAATCCACTATCAAAAGAACATTTTAGTTAGTTTTAAGGTGTGATACCTCAACGGTTAAGGCGCTTGCTTACTAAATGTTCGCTGCTCTGGTCCCAGATTTGCATCCTGGTAGGCGCAGGAATTTTGAAAGTTGTGTTTAATCTTATGAGCTATGGGAGTTCGATCCGTGTTTCGGATTCCACATTAAACTGTATGTTCCAGAGGAAAGGAACTGGCAGTCCTATTTCTGAGAAAAAGGCTTAGTATGACTCCTTCTGGAGGATCCAACCAAACTTCACAAAGTCCCAGAAGAAAGGAACTGGCCATCCTACCTCTGACACAATGGCTTAGTATGCCTCCATAGGGAGGATCCAACCAACCTTCACGTTAAACTGTAGGTCCCAGAGGAAAGCAACTGGCCATCCTACCTCTGACAAAATGGCTTAGTATGACTCCATAGGGAGGATCCAACCAACCTTCATGTTAAACTGTAGGTCCCAGAGGAAAGGAACTGGCCGTCCTACCTCTGACACAATGGCTTAGTATGCCTCCATAGGGAGGATCCAACCAACCTTCATGTTAAACTGTAGGTCCCAGAGGAAAGGAACTGGCCGTCCTACCTGTGACAAAATGGCTTAGTATGCCTCCATAGGGAGGATCCAACCAACCTTCATGTTAAACTGTAGGTCCCAGAGGAAAGGAACTGGCCGTCCTACCTGTGACACAATGGCTTAGTATGCCTCTATAGGGAGGATCCAACCAACCTTCATGTTAAACTGTAGGTCCCAGAGGAAAGGAACTGGCCGTCCTACCTCTGACACAATGGCTTAGTATGCCTCCATAGGGAGGATCCAACCAACCTTCATGTTAAACTGTAGGTCCCAGAGGAAAGGAACTGGCCATCCTACCTCTGACAAAATGGCTTAGTATGACTCCATAGGGAGGATCCAACCAACCTTCATGTTAAACTGTAGGTCCCAGAGGAAAGGAACTGGCCATCCTACCTCTGACAAAATGGCTTAGTATGACTCCATAGGGAGGATCCAACCAACCTTCATGTTAAACTGTAGGTCCCAGAGGAAAGGAACTGGCCGTCCTACCTCTGACACAATGGCTTAGTATGCCTCCATAGGGAGGATCCAACCAACCTTCATGTTAAACTGTAGGTCCCAGAGGAAAGGAACTGGCCATCCTACCTCTGACAAAATGGCTTAGTATGACTCCATAGGGAGGATCCAACCAACCTTCATGTTAAACTGTAGGTCCCAGAGGAAAGGAACTGGCCATCCTACCTCTGACAAAATGGCTTAGTATGACTCCATAGGGAGGATCCAACCAACCTTCATGTTAAACTGTAGGTCCCAGAGGAAAGGAACTGGCCGTCCTACCTGTGACACAATGGCTTAGTATGCCTCCATAGGGAGGATCCAACCAACCTTCATGTTAAACTGTAGGTCCCAGAGGAAAGGAACTGGCCGTCCTACCTGTGACACAATGGCTTAGTATGCCTCTATAGGGAGGATCCAACCAACCTTCATGTTAAACTGTAGGTCCCAGAGGAATGGAACTGGATGTCCTACCTCTGACACAATGGCTTAATATGCCTCCTTCTGGAGGATCCAACGAACATTATGGTTGTGGACAAAGTTAATTTTTTATATAATTTTATTCAATGTTTTGCAACTGGAATCGCCAGACACAAAATTAACAGTCAGTAGGCTTGATGACTTGTCAACCTCAAAGTCATTATTGTTCAGAACGAAGTTAGGCAAAGGAGAAGAAAAAATCCGGCCATTACCTTTTAAAAGCAGCAACTGTGGTTCCATCAAGACTGACAACATATTAAAACGCAAAAATGGATGATTGTATCGAGAATAACACTCGCGACCACCCACAGTTAATTTCTTTCGATCATTGCGACCTAATAGCAAATCAGAGGACACCAGTTAAAAGAACATTCTTCAATTGATAATTGATGATAGGGTTACTTTCTCTGATCATATTAACTTCATAACAATGCGAGCATTTCGTAACCTGGGATTCAAATGTAGATCTGGAAAAGAAATCAAAACCGTTAATACACTGTTTCAGCTTTTCTCTGCCTTTGTCAAACCATTACTGGAATATGGTAGTATTGTCTGGTCACCACTTACAGATCAACAAATTAGCTGTGTCGACAAAGTTCAGCATAAGATCCTGTCACATTATCCTCATAATGAAAACATTACAGACGTGTGTGATGTGTCTCTCTCCTATAATATTAACAGCCTACAAAGTCGGTGGCAATAGATACACCTATAGTTTTTCTACCAACCTGTCAATGGACTTATTCAACAGAAATACCCAAGCAATTCCAATTTTTCTGCTGTAGGGGAGATCTTCGAACAAGAAGGCTGCTGGATGCTGTAAAACCCAACAAAAACGATGTTGCTTTTGGACCATACCACAGAATAGTTAATCTAGTTAACTTAGGTCCAACCAACAGCAACTTTTTTGGAGAATCTCATACTGGATTATTCTATAACATTAAAAGACCTTTATGAATTATATAATCATATACATACCTTATATGTAGATGTTAAGAATTATTTATTTATGTAAAAAGAAGATGGGCATATAAACAAATAAGTAAGTAAATAAATTTTTGATTCCGGTACATATTAACTGGTCTCAACTGGTGATTGATTAATCGACACCTCAGAAAATGAATTCTTATATGACATGAATTATTTTGAAAATAAATTCTTCACACAAAAAAATACTTTTTTTTACTTTAAACTGTAAAGAGAAATATACTAGATGCATGTTATTTCTTCAGATAGTAAGCAATTTATCTTCTAGAGTACAAGCAGTTATACTTGTACAAGCTTCTAGGAAATGTGGGATAGACAAAGATAAATCGGATTCATAGAGAAATCTAAGGTAATAAATAAGTTTTTTGTGCGGTAGATGGTGTTTCGCAGTCTTTGGATTGGGTGTAGTGATCTGCACCATCATTAGAATTAAGTCGCCTGAATCTACATCTACACATATACTCCAAAATTCACAAAATTATGGGTGGCGAAGGGTGCTCGGCACAAAAGCTAATCTCCTTGCTGTGCATTCCAATCCCAAATGGTACGAGGGAAAAAAAGAATTCATGTAAGTATCAGTGCTGCACCTTATTTCTCTAGTCTTATCTTTCCTGTCATTCTGACTCAAATAGGTTGGTGGACGAAGTATTTCACCACACTCGTAAGTGAAATGACATCTTGTGCGATACGTCCAGAGAATGGAGTGGAACAGCCTATGACGCATCATGGAGGAAGGAATTATATGGAGGAGAAGTGACGTTAAATCGGTGAAGCAAGCACTAAACTCTCCCGATGGTGGCAGCACCGGCAGCGACCATATGGCGCTTCCCAACAATTAAGGTGTTCACATTGTGGTAGATGCAGTGATTATTTCATTTAGTATTGTGTATAAGTGTTTAAAAATGCCAGCTTGTGTTGCGTACGGTTGCACAAATAGGCCAGACATGAAAGAACCTGGAATATCATTTCATAAGTAAGTTGAATTGTAATTATCGTTGTTGAAGTGAGCGGTAGACACCGCAAACTTTGCAGCACGTCTATAAATATTTAGTCATAGCTCTCAATGGGATGACTTTGTTCTCAAATTTTTCTTGGTGTAGTGTAGAAAATCAGCAAACTTGCTATTTTGCACATAATAGACTAGCATTATTTTTTAACGAGTGTTTAAAATGAGATTTAAAGGGGCGTGTTTTACTTCGCGATTCAGTGAATTTACTATTACGATTTCTTTCGTCACGTTGCTGATTATACTGACAATGGATGATGAAATTAACTGTTATGTGAGAAGCTGTGAGTTTTATTAATTTTTTAAATAGCTATTTCAGGCCATTGACTTAGGTTATTTGTAAAGCTTCATATAAGACTTGTTTCTGTTTGTAAATACGTCTATACCTATTTTTACCGATTTTGAAATCTTTCTCATCTATTTATGACAGGTTCATGCAGAAATAAAAATGGGCTTCATAAATAAAGAAGTTATTGGCCTTTGAACAAAATCAATTTGGGGGAATGTGTTTCTAATTTAGTCTCTTTTTTTTTGTACAACATTCTCCCCCCCCCCCGTATCTAAATCTAACTGAGAGATAATTTTTTTACAATTGTCCTAATAAGTAGGGCTGTGAAATTAGACAACACATCTTGATCAAGAGAATAAACATTATATTTCTGGTACCAGCCTACAAAATGTCTGGGTTGCTCATCCCTAGAGTGGGTCCTCTTACTTTTTTTCTGGTCTAGGACACATTTCAGACTAACCACAAGTGGTAGTAATAAAACTGAAATATCCATTCTGCATGTCAACCATGTAATCATTGTGGCTTTGACAGAATTAATTTTTGGTCCAGCCTGCATCCAAACCTAAACCCCTCAATTTGGATGTTGTATATCCCCCAAACTAAGCAAGATATCGAAAACATTTATTCCTTATTATCGAGTTTTTTCGTCGTGTTACATAAGAATCCATCATTAAATTTGACTTTTGCGAAATTTTTCTTCTGCATTTCAACTCAAGACACCTCACTTTTGAGACAGTATATCTCGAGAACTAGGTGAAATATCGAAAAATTTTACTCTTTATTTTTTATTTGTCTCGTCTTTTTAAATAAAAATTCATCATAAAATTTGACTTTGAATAATTTTTTCTTCTGATTTTCAACCAAAACCATTTCAAATTTGAGACAGAATATCTCGAAAACTAAGCAGGATAGCAAAAAATTTTATTCTTCATTTTTTATTTGTCTCATCGAGTTACATAATAATCCATCACCAGATTGCGGCTTCACGTTTATCCTAGAGTCCCCTTGAGGTGTTTGTACATATTCCCCGTGTTTGTTGGGAAGCGGTCAAGCCCCCACCACTCCGGCCATGCCCCCCCACTCCTCCGCTGGCCTGCTTCACTCCCATGCGTGGTAAAGGTCTCTTGCGTCGTCTCCATTTATTCCTTCCTCCATGTGACGCATACTTCTGCAGCTGCTGCCAATATCCTGTGAAGCCGCTGCCATGTTTGTCTTACTGCTGATGAGAGTATTTTTTTTTTTACCATCCGCTACATAAATGTTTTGTTGGTAATTAAAGAATTTTGAATCGTAGCATGTTCCTGCCTTGTCTGTCGTTTTATGTGATATTTGAACATAAAGATTGTGGTTAAAATACTGTATTCCTATATGATTTCGATTTGTCTTTGGGATCCTGGTTGCTGACTAAAAACATTCCTAGGAACATTTTTACGCATACTTCTGAAACACACACATGGACACTACCACTATTAGGGTCACAACTGGTTGGCAAAGTTCAGGATTATGTTGCAGACTCCAAGGTAATAAAGTGGAACGTACACACACACACACACACGCACACACATATATATATATATATATATATACCCAAATCTGGATGCCAGGACGGGGATATGAACCGGAGTCGTCCCGAATGCGAGGCCAGAGTGTTAACCACTCACCTACCACGCTCTATGAAACACTTGTTAGAAGCTTTACTGAAGAGTTTCCATAAAACTGAGTTTTTCCATGAATCTACACACCACTAAAATTGCCAGCAATATTCAGTTGTTCCTTTAGATTAGCGGTGAGAGGCACGGGATAGCAATTGTACAACTGCAGTTGTAGTTTCTCCGTGGTAACGTACTGTGAAAGCTGCAGTTAAATAATTACTTATAGTTTAACTATGCATATATTTTTATATTAAATTGTTTCTTTCAACGCAATAGAAATAGATTTCATTTAATTTATATGCAGTTCCAATTTTTTTGTGAGCAAAGCCTTCAATTAATTGCAGTTGATAACCCAGGTTCAAAAGTTGTAGCTCAGTTGATTTTTAAGATTACAGTTATTATAATGAAATGCAACCATCAGGTATTCTTTAAACTATTGTTTTATTCTACTTTGCAGAGCTGACTGCTATTCAAAAATCTAGTCAACATTTGAAGACTATAAAGTATGTTTGGGACTCAACTGATGTGGATAACAGTTATCTTTTCCAGCTACCAATATCCTGCAGCTTGATGTATTTGAGTGAAATTTCCTCCATTCATCAACTCAAGAGGTTCATCTGACTGTAGACATAAGATTGTTCATAATGTCGATTTGTTGCTGATCAATCTACTTTGTAACCACTCTATTAAAACAGATTAATGGTGTGTGCAAATATTATCAATGGCCTCACCAAACAAGTTATAATAATATAGTATCAATAGCTCAAAATTATAAATCTAAATTAATAGAAAATTAAACATTTTTTATATACACATAAAAAAAAATTAAGGGCATTTTAAAGATATATCTTACCTTAATTGTGAAGTTGTAGGTTGAATTTCTGAAATATTATCTTTATGCTTGCAGGGTGTGTTTGAATTGTTGCATACTTTGGAGCTACATGTACGGACATGTAATGGACATGTGACAATGCCTATATGGAAGAATACATGTTTCGTTAAAAGAAGGCCGAGATGAAAATTTCTGACTACATAATGCACACAAAAGCTGACATAATGCCTCACTATTATTGTGTGAATTATGTGTCCACAATGTTAACATATCTGGCATCACATCACCACACAGATCGCAGACATGTGATGGTGGAATCAAGTCGCCGAAATGGCTGAAAACATGCCTGATCAGCAAACTGACTGCTGAGAATTTCTGTAGACACACAGCACACGAGTTTCTTGATGCCCTGGGGACTGCCATAGCTTTGTTACCTCCATCAGAGACATAAACACTGTCCATAATACCGCCAACCAACGTCGAAGTATCTTCTACTGACTGATCACTTCTAAACAATTTCACCAGACTTTCACTCTTCTCACAGTACTGAAGTAAAGTCTCGTCTTCAAATTTAAACGGTGTCCTAAAAAAAAAGTATGAGAAAATTGTGTAAAATGTCTAATAAATAGAGGAACAAATTTTAATAGCATCAAAACAATTCTGAGTTGCATTGTTACATGTCAGGAACATCACAGTTAGTAGCATAGTGGCACTGTTAATGAGAGCGCAGGATGGGAAATATTGGTTTTCCTCATTCGAGCAGTAGTCACTATAATAACACCGTGAAACATTATAATGTAAGGGATCATCATTTCAGTCACTACTTTAGTAACGGAATATTGTAATTTTGTAAGCCAGTGTACTTGTTTTTCAGCTCTGAAAGGAATTTGTTGATTGAGCTGGTGAAAGTACAGCAGCCCAGGTGGCAATGCCAATACAAGCTACACAGATTTACAAATGGCTCAGTCTTTGGCAGACCAGCAGAGGGACACTACTAGCCTGAGACTTGTCTATATGTTCTAGGATCAACCTAGCCAACTCTGTTAGTATCACCAGTCAATTATCCCTCTGATTCTATCATTAGTGAGTTACGAGGTAGCTCATTGTCGTGAATCATCGACTATGTGTATTATGTAAGATCATAATCTTTCACGGCGTTGTATATTAATAAATTTCTCTCGGGCTTCCAGCCGTGTTAAGACGTTACATTTGTGGAACGTTTCGAAGGCGTCCTTCTCTGCCTCCATTCTCAACCAAATGTCAATGATTAACTGTTTGTTTATTCCGCTGCTGCCACGGAAACGGTGGAAGACAAAAACCAACACAAAAGATTACGTCATCCACTCTTCTGCTCGTTACCGACGCGAAACTGTTTCAGAATTTTAATAGCCGGGTTCCAGGCCGCACTGAGTTGATAACCAGTGTCCCTGTTGACTAATAAATCAGTTGATCTTATTTCTACAGCTTCTGTAATAACGCTTGCCCAAAAATCTTTCACCCGGGCTAAAATTGTTGTTTTTTTCAAATGCAAATGTGTGACCCTCTTGCAAACTATGTTCGGCCACCACAGATTTCTCATCTTGCCCAAGATGAACATTTCTGGCATGCTGAACACATCGCTGCACAATGCATCTCTGCATCTGTCCGATGTAACCTATATAATATACGCCAGGGGTTCGTAAACCTAGGTCATCTTTAACACTGCCGACCAAGTTTCTAATTTTAGTGGGTGGTCTATAAATTGTCTTGACCAATTCCTTGTGCATCTCAATTATATCCATCAAAATATTCAGTTCACAATAGAATTGGAGGAGGACGGTTGCCTGCCGTTTCTGGATGTGCTTGTTATTAAACGTGCCGATCAATCAACTGGCTCAGTCTTTGGCAGACCAGCAGAGGGACACTACTAGCCTCAGACTTGTCTATTTGTGCTCACACCAACTTAGCTGAGTCAAATATCCCTCTGATTCTATCATTAGCGGGTTATGAGATACCTCATTGCTGTGAGTCAGCCACTATGTTTAATATGGTTTTCAAGCTCAGTTAGTACTAGAGGTTTCCACAATTGTGTGTTTGATTGCAATAAACTGATGGCAGGTCCTCCTCCCCTAGGAAGTACCCACCATGTTCATGGTCAATAGATGTCCACAGTTCAAAACGGAAGCACTCAAGAAAGAACACGCAAGAATTGAAGAGAATTGGCAAAAGTCAGTAAGGCATTAGGAAACAATGGATCTCTCCCACACTCACCTCACAAAACCCTACTAAAGTACCAGCAGAGAGCTCACATATGCACACTTAATCTATAGATTGGCTGATGGCAATGCACGAGCAGCTGAATGATTGCACTGTGTAGTTCACACACAGACATGTACTAGGCCACTGTATTTTTTCATATGTAAGTTACAAGTTGTGTGAATATGAATCTTTAAAAGGTAAAGGCAGACCATAATTCATTCGTATGCCCACCATGGAACAAACTGTGTTGGATATTACATAGAGGAATAAGAGTACCAGCACATGTGTCATAGAAGTGTCAGAAAGTCTTGAGTGCTGTATCCTTATACCTGTATAATCTTCAAAAGATATGGTAATTGTTCCCCAACGATACTCCTGCACTTCTGTTTTTAACTACTGGTTTCTAGAAACATATGACCTAAATGCTCATTTCCAATCATATACTTTGTTAACTGATGAGGTGTCTTTCTTGCCAAACGATATGTTTCATCAATGCAACATGCATTTGAATCACGAGAGCCCCCACAGTGTGAGACTGCCCTTGCACAAAATCGCTTCTCAGTGAATGTATGGTCAGTTATCACTTAGCAGCATCTCAAGTGTTGCCACTGTGTATGACATCGACAAGCTATCACATCTTTCAGCAACAGAATTTTCAAGGCTTAATTCAGGACATGCTACAAAATGTGAGATTCCAACACGACGGAGCACATTTCCATTAAGGATTGTGTGTTGGTCAACATTTGTCTGTGTGGTTTGATAAACAATAGATTGAGGGTGATAGGCCGATTGCCTGATTGCCTGACCCGATTCCCTCCAGATTTAAGCAGCCTACATTTGTTTGTTTGGGCTTCTTATATCTATTGTGTGTGAAACACCAGTTGATTCTGAAATTAATTTTAGTGCAAGAATTCACTGCGATGTTGTTAGTATTTAACATCATGCCCATGTTTTTTTACCTTTTCTCCCAGTCAGTGGGCTGGCGGTGTAATGTAGGCATAAAAATGGTGTAAATGTCGAAATATTCTATAAAATTATTAAATAGAATAAATTTTTCCCCACTAACATATACCTTGTACTTCTGCTACCATATTCCCACAATATTTCCAGTGATGGGTTACTATGTAAATTTGAATTATTTTGATGTTATCCACCTCTTTTTAAAGTTCTTACTATAAGAAGAAATAACTCTATAAGATTATTACCATAAACAATACTGTTATTATATTCTCTGACACACATATAATGATCGGATATACAAACATTATAGTAATTACACAAAAATGATTGCTGAAACTGATTCTAATTAGAAATATAATAAATTATTTAAAGTATTGTGACTTGATGTAAATGTTGAGCAAACTATCTTCTGCCAATACTTTGCCAAAGGAATTAAAAATAAGTATATTTATTGTATACTATCCTTGTATTATAATACCAATCTACAGTTCAGTAGAGTAGAATACATACTTCAGTAATAAGTGTATTGTTGTTGTGCTCTTAAGCGGCATGCTGTCACTACACTGCACCTTCAAATAAATATAGGTTGACTATACTATTGATTAAGATATAACTTTTGTCACGATTGACTTAAATATTTTCATCGTTTGGGGAATGAACTCCAATAATGATTGAAACTGATAGTAGTTGAGGTCTGAGGTTTATTAATATAATTCCAAACAATCAGTTATCAAAGAAGGAAACTGATACATACTGATGCCAAGTATATAAGCAACATAAGTGTGAGATCCAGGGTTGGTATGACAAAGAGTGAAATCCAGTAATTACAAACAAGTGAAGTTTCTGTCAAGCAATAAAGAATGTAAATCAATAATATAAAAAGAAGTTATCATTAACATTACCACCAGTGTTAACTACAGCAACAGTAGTCATTACCAGCAGAGATTTCAATGTAAATTGGGAGGTTTTTTAGGAGACTAGTTCAGACAACTAGTGGCGTAATATGAGGACATATGTGATTATCTGACAGTAACATAAGAGGATTTTTAAAAAAAATAACCATTGCTATATGAGGCAGAGGGATATTTTGAGGTAAAGAGGTGACAGCTGCCAAAGTAATGGTTATATTGTTTGTAGGTGGGATCAATGCATAAAAAGGTATGTTGTGGATATTTCTTCATAACGTCCTTATCAAGGAAGGAAGGTAGGTGCAACTAATGTGTTAGAAGAAGAAGCTACAAATCAAAATGAGATAACAATAAAAATGATGTGCGAGTGGATACTTTTTCAGCGTACTGATGTAATAAAATTCTCTCAGGTGTCCAGCCGGATGATGTTGTAGAAACAGGATGTTGAAACAGCTGGCTCTGCAGTCTAGATCAGGTATCTTGTAGCTGTCACAAGCCGATGTCACCGCCTCGACTGGCTTCAGTGCTCCCGACCAATCAGAGCGAGTGGGCCTTCCAGCTGAGGGTATAAAGGAGATTCGAAGGGTGGCTAAGCCAGTCGAGGTGGTGACAGTCAGCTTACGGCAACTACAAGATACCTGATAAAGACAGCGGAGCCAGCTGTCGATGCATCATATTTCTACAACACCATCCAGCTGGACACCCGAGAGTTTATTACAATGAAAATGATTTTTGGTTTGTGTTCATATATATATATATATATATATATATATATATATATATATATATATATATATATTTTCATATACAAAAAAATGCATATTTTTATGTGAACCACAGAAGAGGTCTGAAGATTGTTTCAGGAAAGCTTCTTCCAGTCTGCCTATAATTTTTTCATCAACAAGACTCTATATATTCATTGCATATCAGATGGAAATTCTGGAATCCATAAGACAAATGTTTTGCCTATATTAAACTTATCTGCATATCTACTCCAGAAGACTAGCACAAAGTACTTCATAATTATTTATGTGACTACATGACTAAGGTCACGAAGGTGTAACAATTTGTGCAGTGTGATACTAATTCTGGAACAATATGTTTGAGTAAAGACAGCAACTAGTACACAACCTTTGTAGTAAAATTTTTGCCACTTAAGGGTTCGAAAATGTACCACTGTAAAATTATGCAAATGTCTTCACAATATTTACATTGGTTCATCAGCTTCATGTAGTAAAAGTAAATAATTATGCATTGACCATGAACTTTCTGTACACTCATTGTGATAATAAGTAAATGGGAATTTTTTACATGACAACACATTCATACTAATCGACCTTAATAACGCTATAATTAACAGTAAAATATTCTGTGTCTATTTAAAAGTATGATACGTGTTTAAGTAGACCTAATACAAGTAATATTATGCCATTGTTTCACAATGTTTCATACTGATAAATTATAACATCATTCGCCATACTAAGCTACGAGAGGGTCGGCACAACCACAGTGAAAAGTACTCCTCCAAGACAGTGTTTGAAAAATTTATCTTGGCTGGTTTTCCATTGCTTTCTATAGTAAATAGATCTGTATTAAGTATTGCTGTTGTATTGATGATTATAATGTATTTGTGTTTGGTGTATTGTTTTATTTGTATTGTGAATAAATGGAATACAGAGGACGTGAGGGGATGAACTGGCCGATACAGATATATACTTTTGAAAGACGTTAAAGGCAACCAAGCTCAATGTTTCTATCCCACAGCAATATCACTATCAACAGCATCATATGCCCTCACTCTACACATACTGTGAAGGGGTTTGGAATTTAATAAGGCCTTTGGTATTCAATTAGATAATTAGAAATTATGCACTACCAGCTTCCCTATCCTTCCCACCAAGTTGTGATGCTAAAAAATATCTTTCATTTTCAGGACATAATCATGGTCCTGCAACGACCTGCACCAAATAGGGTGGGCATAGTGGCAAATAATGTTTCAAAATTTAGATCCTTTAGTCAAAAGACAACGAAATTTTTGTTTCCAGAAGAAGAGTTTAAATCCTTTCAGCTGATTTAATAAAAGGTTATAAGAGCTAAGCAAGTACTGCAGATAAACAAAGGGAAGACCATGGTATTTATGATGGAATCAACCCATCATTCACCTCAAGTGATTCAGTGAAAGGAAGTCTGTACGATTTTTGGTCTTAATGAGCTTGCAGCAAGGAAAACGATAAAAACATTGACCCTGCTGTCTCAGTCAGGTGTCTAGGTACAATACCTACTACAATCTTCTATAGGAAAAAATCACTACTTTCTATGACATGCAATTATCTTACCTATCAGAAATAGATGCTAAAATTGTATCATCATATTCAGCATCTGCTGGCATATCCTAGAAAAGTAAAAGATATATCATATTAATTACAAACTATAAATGAGAAATTAAAATAACTGAAATTCAAAAATAACAAAATGAAATAATATCAGAAATTTAAGATAGAAAAGAGATTGTTAAATAAGAAAAAAATATAATCATGTCATAAACTCCCATATTACCTTATATATACATTAGGAAATTCTGTTAAGTATAATTGTTTCTTACACTCTTTTGTCAGAAGAAGACACTGTTCTGCAACAACAGTTCCATATTAATAAGAAGCTCCATTCTATCAGTATGTTATAACTAAATTGCATAGAAAATATTAACTGCAAAGTCTAACGAAGGAAAATTAATTCCACAATTATCTAAAAGAAAACTATATTTGGCTACTATAATAACTTAAATCCAATAAAAAATTTCTCCATAATTTATGAAAGAAACAATGAAATTTATCTGACACAGGTGGCTACTATAGGGGCAGAATGCAAGCCAATAGTAAACCTGTCCCCAGGTCATTAAGATCATGAATATTCCAAATAAAATACAGTTTATTCAACAGTTAGTTGAATAGACAAATGTCAGATAGATTTGGTGTGATGAAATTAAATACTACTTTAAAGAATGATGTGAGAGATTTAGGAGATTTATCCATCCGATTTATTACTTGTAGTTTTGGAGTACTAGCGTGTCAGATCATAATGCTGTAAAACTGAATATCAACAAATGTTAGGATCAAAATTTTTTATCATATCCTCACAAAGGTCTAAATAATAACTGTGACTTTGATGTTTGTTTTTCACAAAAGAAAGATACTTTAAATATAATGTCAGGCATATAGGCCAGGTGCATTCTGAGATAAATATAAGGTAAATCTGAGACAGAGCAAAGAAGATACAGCAACTGATACTTACTGAAAGTCAATATGAAATTATAAAGAAAATGTATTAATTAACAAGTTACGCTAACAAGACCCCCCTCCCTCTGATAACTCCAGCAATACTATAAACTACCAGCAAAAGAGCCAACTCTTCTTCATGAAACTGAGACAAATAAATGTTGTGCAATAAAATTAATTCACCATAAGGAAAAAACCTATCACAGACCATCTCTTCAGCTGTAACAAATAGAAGAAAAGAAGAAAAACTGTACACATGTTAATATGACTCTCTGAATTAACACCTGCCTAATTCTAAAAGTGGTGGGTTTATTATTGACTACAAAAGTGTTACTTCTGTTTCAACTAACTGAAACTTTATAATTTTATATTTCAGTTAGTTGCATGTAACTGTTCTGTCATGAGCTTGTAATTTATTTTTATTAAAGTTAAATGTTAGTTTTGTTTGCCATATCAAACTAAAATATAATTTATATCATATTTCAGCTATACAATTATTAGTGGAAGTTTTTATTTACAACATCTAAATTTTAATCAAGTGTTTGGTTACTTTTTGGCTGCATTAGCTAATATCGTTGACATTTGGTTTAGATTTTTTATATATATTTCATCATTACTTTTTCTGTTTGACATTTATGTTTAATGTGTTAATTCAATTATTATTTTGCAGCAATGAAAATTTCACTGGTGTCCAGCCGGATGGTGTCATAGTCGACGACGTTTCGACAACCTGCTCGGTTGTTTTCATCAGGTCTATTTAGATGTTGCTTCTCAAAATCACAAACAGACTGGCCTGGCTGCCGCCAAAATTCGAATGTCGTGTATAGAGGGTTGCCAGGACGCCCAATCCATGTCAGCCTAGTTGCAGCTCACCATTGAGCTGGTGTAGGGTGGAGTATGTTGCCCTAAGGCATTGCCTCCAAGTATTTGGACGGAACAGATCTTCGCTGTCGGTGTGTCTTCATTTTGGCTGTAGATGTCTTCTTCAAATGGTGTTTCTTCACAAGATGGAGTGCCGGCGCATCTGCCATCTCAGAAATGGTCATCCGTTTTTGCTGTGGTGCCCTCAGGGCTGCCGCGGCGTGTTTCGTAAGTCTTCCTTTGAAGCAAGGTGGTTGACGAGGTTCTTGAGTAAGTCGATGAGGGCACCCAGTCGGTCTTCTCGCTGGCCTGGGTCTTGGCAGTTGCAGGAGTGGCTGGTGAGTGCTCTATCGAACTTATAAGGCTCCGACTTCTTCTTCTGCCTTGTTGTTGAATGTTGGAGAGGAACTCGACGCTGCTCTGGCGGTCCATTGCTCGACTGCCGCTGCTGTGGGCGTGTCTTGCACACTTCCCGACTTGGTGCGGGCTGCGTATGGAGCCTTGGACGAGTCTTGCGAAGTTGCTGCTTCCACTTGTCACAACCGCGGAAAGAAGCTGCGTGCCTGGATCCGCAGTTACAGCAGACTGGCTCATCCCGTGGTTTTTTGCAGTCTGCAAGCATATGTCCTCCTCCGCAGCGGACACACCTGACCGGTTCAGTGCAGTCCCTGGCATAGTGCCGGAATTTTTGGCACCTGAAGCACTGGACCGGGCTGCGTGAGGGTGGCTTCGCTGAGATAGTCTGCGTTGTGAGGACGCCCAATCAGCGCGATGGAACTGAGGGTATCAGTGTTGCGGACTGCGTATGGAGCCGAAACGGTCACCCATCCAGGCGCTGACCACACTCACCGTTGCTTAACCGGTCTACCGCAAGCCGAGGGTATCAGTGTTGCATCTAAATAGACATGATGAAGACAACCGAGCAGGTTGTCGAAACATCATCGTTCTATGACACCATCCGGCTGGACACCCGTCAAACTTTCATTGAATCAATACGCCGGGAAAGTCTCCATTTACATTTTATTTTGCAGCGTTTATAATTTAACTTTAGTTTTGAGTTAATTTAGCTGTTTGAGTAATGTTAGGTAAAATAAATTTTTCTCTCGCTTTTTTACATTTTACCGATGTCATGCTGGTCCAGGGTTTGTTACACTCTTGCTACTGCTTGAAAATCGACATCTAAGATTGACTATCGCAGTATTTCAATGTCACTACCACGCGCGGTGACTGTCGCGACTCTTAGTAATCCCACTATAGCTCACATGTTAATGACAAATGCAATTTTCCACATCTTTAATTGATTTTATACTTTTCTACGAAAGCCGTAGCGTCGCAATTTGATGATGGGTTCTCAATGAGACAAATCGAAAATGAAGCTTTTTTGTTTCTAACTTATTTCTCGAAATATAAAATTATGAAGATTAGTTATAAGTGTAGTTTCTTGTGTTTTTGGCGAAGTTTTTATTCTAGTCTAGGCTACTTTTCAACCTAACCACAACCGCTAGGAAGAAAATAAAATACCCATTGTGGATGTGCAGCGTATAGCTCCTTAAGGCCAAGGCGAATTTGCTTTTTCTTGGTCCAGGCCGTAATTCAATCTAAAAACTTCAATTTTGAGATAAGTTTATGATATCTCGTGAACTAAGCGAGATATCAAAAAAAAACTATGCTTCATTTTCGATTTGTATTGTTAAATGACATTGGAAATCTTCACCAAATTGTGGCGCCACAGTTATCGCTGAAACCTCTGATTATAGACTACTGTATTTCGTTCACTGCCATTATGATCAATTAGATAATTCAATTCGTTGACAAAACTTCACATTTCATTAACGCCAACTCACAGGGAAAGAAATTCAGCAATTTATCATATAGTCATAAATTAACTCAGCAATGGTGTGACTATATTTTGTCAAACTTACATACAAAAATTCAAACGAAACCGATTCACAGAAATCGTTGTGCAGAACATCCAACTAAATGGAATTTCAGTGACCAGTTTCAGTGATTGTACTACGAAAGGCAAAAAAATATGATGCCTGACAGCTCACACAAAAAAGAATATGTCTTTCAAACGTTGCAAAAGCAAGAATTTCAGTACCCACACAATTTAACAACTAACTGTTTATTCAAAACACAGGTTCCACATAAACGCAAAATTCTTCAAACTGAACTGTACACAGACAGTGGGATTTCGGTTTCGAATCAGGGGAACATAAAGCATTTAAACAACGACAAACAATTAACTATAATATACGGATAACCTGAGAATTTCTTTAAAGCTGCGCCACTCAGCAGATACATACACTTACAAAAAAAGTGCAGTCTCACCTCTTGTTTAATGTAGACAGCATTTATTGGATCCATATTGCTTCCTTAAGTGGCCTCCACATTACTATCAACCTATACACAAAGCAGACACAACATACAGTAACAATCTATTGTTATTAAAAACAATTGGAAGGTGATGCACTCTGAACATGCAACGCTCACTTCTCTGAACTTTGGGTGCAAACTAAAATTGTATCGTATTGTATCTCCAATTTAAATAAATTATAAATATTATATCAATGCCAATTTCTTTTTCTTCGTTAAAAAAAAAAAAAAAAGAAAAAAAAAAAAGAAAAGAAAAAAACAAAGATGCCATTGAACTAATCAATACACAGTTTGGTGCATTACATGCTGTTTCTAGATGTAAATATTAAAGAGTCCTATTGGTAATATTGTGAAGGATTTGGTTTAGTGATACTTAAATTCATTTTGAATAATGGGACCTACTTGGATAGAATTCTATCATGTTTAAACTGGGTAGCAGCGTCGGCCTTAGTCATTGCGAGACCCCGGGTGGCAGATCTTTGCGAGGCCCTTGTCCTTTGTACAAAATATATTAATCGTAGGTATTTCTGATGATCAACGATAAATGCAAACATCATAAAAATAAACTGAGTTTTAAAATATTATATTAGAAGAGTTATTAAAAGTTAACAAACATAAAGATGACAAATCATTAAGGATAAACTGAAGTACATTAATGCCTTGGAAGATATACACACAGGGATTTAAAAATGATGTTTGCGCCTTTTCCTGAAACTAAAATATTTAATAAAAGCACAAGAAACTAACGAATGAGCTATTTCATTTTCAATTCAAAGAATAGAAATAGCAGAAAATTAATCTTGTGTCATCGAATTCCTCAAATATGTTTTAATATTTTTTAACCATAAAAAACTTCTTTCTGTGGACGCAACTGGTTTACCTGTGGCGGCAATAATTCTCAAGACTACTTCGATAGTGGGGTACACTTCAGTAATTATGTTAATGTGTTTTCTGGTATTTATGTCATCACTGTGATACCGCCGTCGTTTTCTCCATACAGTTCTACTCCATCAATATCAGCTATTTCTCCTGCTATTATACGAATGTGACAGTCAATAAATCTAATTAAGAAATTTTGATTAGTTAGTAATTAATATATAGGCCTACTTTACCATCAATCGAACAAGTTTATTGTTACACTAACAGCTGAAGATAAAATAATTTTTTAAAACATAAACTTTAATCAACTTGGATAGCTGCGTGAGGCCCCTGTTCCCCAACCCCTAAGGCCGCCTCTGCTGGGCAGCATAGCAAAGCGATTGCTAACGCTGAGATGGTATAAAGGTAATAATAATAATAATTTTTATTGCCAATATGCTTGTGATACAAGTTTCTAGCAAAGTCAATACAAAAGGTACATTCATACATATATTTTTTACAATTCATCAAGTTTGTACAAGACCTTATTACATAGATAAGATTTTATTCCAATTTTGAATTCATTCCCAGTCAATATCTTTAGATGAGCTGGACAAAACAATACAATACAAAAGGTACATTCATACATATATTTTTTACAATTGATCAAGTTTGTACAAGACCTTATTACATAGATAAGATTTTATTCCAATTTTGAATTCATTCCCAGTCAATACCTTTAGATGAGCTGGAAGCTTATTATATAGCCTGGCTCCCATTTCATAGGCGCTCTTACCTGCTACAGTAACAGCTATAGATGCTCTGGGTAATGATCTGAAACGATCAGGCAGAAAATAAAAACAAACATCTTTACTTCAAGTTATTGCTTCTAATTTTTCAACTAATATCCGTCGAGTCCTCATCACCAATGGCACCACGGAAGGATGAATCTAGAATTTTATATGGAATATTAGAAAACAGAGGAAAAAAAGGTATTAAAACAATTGTAGATAAAAGTGAAAGGAACTGAGGAGTTTAAAATGGCTGAGATATTTAGTTGACTGATTAAGTGAGACCATCAAGGACCTATAATCCTGTGTAGGGAGAGAATACATCAGAGGAAAGTCCACTCATATGTTTAAATGAGGAAACTACAAAACTTGAAATAGAAATTATGATGGATAGCTAATAAAACGTATAGGAGTTTTTGTAGATAAGAGGGTTTTTATAATAGAGCGTAATTATCGTTTACATTAGTTATTGTCATCTTATTAGCAACATAAATGTATTTAAGTACTGATTTGTAGATTCTTTAGCTAAACCTTACATGTGAACTAATTTTTTTTTTTTTTTTTTTTTTTTTTTTTTTTTTTTTTTTTTTTTTTTTTTTTTTTTGTAAGGATAAGTTGAACAAGATTTTTTTTCGCATTCTGTACTTTGTTATTGTTAGTTGCTTTAATTCTTGAATGAAAAGTGTGCAAATTGCCGTAGATTAGTGAGGGCGGGAATTTCTTACGAAGGGTGTGTGAGAAATGGTTTAATTTTGAAAGAAATTTAATTTAATTTTAATTGCAATGGAGCGCATGCTCTAGTGGCAATTTTCCTACACACCCAACTTCCCCCTATCCTGCACCCACATTCATTTTCCCTCTACAAATTTCAACTTTAATTTATTTCAACGTTTTTGGTAAATTATCTATCATTTCTCTTGATAACTATTTCGAATCCGTGACACCCTTACCCAAAAAAGAGAATCTTCCAACACCCTTATGCCTGAAATCGAGTGCCAGCTTGTGGTCATGGTCATCTTTTCCCTTCCATCCATTATTTTTAATTCTTACACCAACATATTTCAACGTCTCATCGCCAAAATACGCCTTGTACACTCCAATGACCATATTTACCCTCCTCCTGTCATCCTATGAATCCCATTCCAGCAATTTTATCATATCTATTAATGATTACATTTTATAATAATTTCCAGAAACAAATCAAGCAGCCCTTTTTTACACCCCCTCCAACTCCTGTATTTGATACTAAAAATGTGGGTCCCATGCTACAATACCAAATTCGAGCGATGGTCTGACCAAAGTTTTGAAACCCAATTCCTTTACTTCTCTGATACATCCCCTCATCACTCCCTCCAACAAGTGCAGAATTTGTGAAACCTTTTCCTACTACCTGTCCAAAATGTCCTGCCCAGTTAATCTGGTTATCAGATGTAATACCTAGATATTTACGTTTCAACTCTTCAACAAGCAATTCTTTCCCATCTTATAATCACAATCAACCTTTAGTTTTTTTAAATTTAATTTAGTTGTGATGGAGCGAACACTCTGGTGGAAATTTCCCTAGTCATTTAATTTCCTCTTATGTATATATTTGAATTTTCTTTTATAATTGGAATGTTGTATTTCTTCACCCATTTACTATTTGGATTTGCAAATGTTAATTTTAAATTCCTTAAGCATTTTTGGAAAATTATTCATTACTACACTTGGTAATTCGTTCCAATCCCTGACACCATTACCAACAAAAGAAAATTTTCCCACTCCCTTATGCATGAAATCGAGCGCCAGCTTGTGGTGATGGTCGCCTCGCCCCTTCCATGCACTATTCCTAATTCTTTGACCAGTATCCCACCAAGCCCCATCACCAACATATGCCCTGTACATTCCCAGCACTCGCTTCATCCCCCTCCTTTCCTCCAACGAGTGCTAATCCAGCTGCTTTATCATATCAGTTACTGACTGGGTCCTGCGATAATTTCCACCCAAAAAATCTAGCTGCTCTTCTTTGCACACCTTCCAAATCCTGTATTTGATAACCAAATTTTGTGTCCCAAACTACGTTTGAAATAAAATATCGTTATATCAAAAACGTATTGATTAGGGGAAAAAGTAAAAGTTAAAATTATTTTGAAAAGGGACGCATAGAAATATGGTGAATAATGTTAAAAATTTGATGCAATTAGAAATGTGACCTATGTGCCAAGGATATTTTAAAAGATATGAAACAAAGATGAAGAGTAAGGAATGCTGTATCAAAACTAACAGAACTGAGAATAGGTGACCCATTTTTGTAATAAAGTATTTTAGTAGGCAGTATGTCGTGAGAGATTATGATAATGTTTTATAATAGGATTAAGACAAGAGGACTGTGATAAGCTACAGAGGGACCTAAATAGGCCATCCAGTCCTGAATGTTAAACTGAACAGAATATAAGTTCCAAGAAGAGTCAGTTTATTGGGTGCTTAGCAAGATGGAGGAAGAAATGTTTGTGGAAGACAAAAATGATTAATATCTCGGTGCATTATTTGAGAGCAAACTCAGTTGACAAACAAACTGTAAATACGTCGTATATTGACAATGAAGCCAGTATGGAGTAAGTTGCATTTCGAAGGGACCAAAGGGCCATTGCTAATAATTAATAAATGAATTGGTGAAGTTTTTATTTACAAGTTTAAAAGTAATGGATATGAATAAATTAAAAAGTGAAATATTAAACAGTTATTGTCAAAACATTGATGGAATTCAAATGAAGATTTGTAAAATATAAAAGTAGGATGTGTTGGAAATTTCAACCACAACATATGCTGCATACTAATTAGAAATTAAAAATAATAGACCCTTTTACGTAAATTAAAGTACAATAAATAAATAACTGATATTATAAAGGTACAGGGTTCTTGGTAGGAAGTAGATGAAAGGAATATTAGATAAGAAGTACAACTTCTTTGAGTCCTGAATGTAACAATTTTTAGGAGTTGAGATGAAAGTGTCCGCAAAATATTACTTTGATCCAACCAATTGGAGTTAAGACAGATTTTATTTGCAGCTAAAGGTTTGAGATATTTGAGTAATATACCTCAAACAGACAAAAAATAAAGAAATTTCCAGTGCGTTAGCTCTTAAATAGGAGGAGGGAATATTTCCACAGCAATGTAATCTTTGTATGTATTAATAATAGTAGTTACTAAATATTGATTTTTTTATATATTAATAGGAGAATACGGGAATAGCAATACACATACGCAGATGTAGGGTAACAAATTTTCGAAGGAACAAACTCGGTAGGTTTGAACAGTTGGGCGGCTGGAAAGGGGTTGAATAAAAGTAGATATTATGCGTTAATATTTATTTTTAAATTGATACTTACATTGCTTTCGAGAAGTATCTAAAATCCATCGATTTTTAGAACATAATCAAAAAAGATTTTAGATGAAAAATCAAAATTGTGTAAAATTTTTCTCTGCTTTCACTAAAGATATGTTAATTTTGTTTCTTTCCTTGCTACACACTTGATCTATCATACTGAATACGCGTTCACAAGAGCGTAGGAAATGGAAAGAAAAGAATGTAACATGCTTTTTAATGGTTTTTTGTCATTTGATTTTTATATATGCTTTCGATTTGGCGCGATTTATATATTTTGTTACAATTTTCTTTTAAAAATCCAGAGAAATTATTGTATCTCGAAAGCTTAGGAGATTAAACGTTATTCGCGGTCTCCCGGGAATTCTGGGATGGTTGGGAACATGGAGGAATGAATATATGGAGACGATGAAAGGGACCTTCACCACGTACTGGAGTGAAACCGGATAGTGAAAAGTGGGGTGGGGAGGCCGCCATATTGATTGGCCGAAGAAACGCGGGGAATAGGCACAAAAACCTCAAGGGAATCATAAGACAACCGTGGCACCGCAATTTGATGATGGATTATTATGTAACTCGATGAGACAGATCAAAAATTAAGAATAAAATGTTTTGATATCGTGTTTAGATCTAGAGATATACTGTCTCAAAAGAGTGGCATTTCTGGTTGAAATTTAGAAGAATCGTGTCCCCAAAGTCAAATTTGATGATAGATTCTTAAGTAAAACGATGATAAAACTCGAAAATAAGGAATAGAATTTTTCGATATCTCGCTTAGTTCGCGAGATATACTGTCTCAAAAGGTTATGAGAGGATTCAACAATAAACGTTACACCGCAATTTGATGACGAATTCTTATGTAACTCGATGAGAGAAACTGAAAGTAGAGAATAGATTTTTTTGATATCTCGCTTAGTTCGCGAGATATTGTACCTTAAAATTAAAGTGGTTAGGTTGTAATGCGGCCTGGACCAGAAGAAAACTTTCGTCATATCCAAATTTGATGATGAATTCGTACCCAACTTAACGAGACAAAACGAAAATAAACAATAAATTATTTTGATATTTCGCTTATTCCACATATTGTACCTCAAATGTGAGGAGGTTAGGGTGATATCTGGCCTGAACTAGAAAAATAAATTCACGGAAACCACCATATCTACACTGTGGAAATGGAAATTAGGTGTTTTATTTTCTTCCTAGTGATTGTTGTTAGGTTGAAATACGGCCTGAAACAAAAATAAGTCACCAAAATTACGAGGAACTATACCTATAACTGATTTTTAACATGCTATATCTCGAAAACTAAGCGAGATATCTAAAAAAATTATTCTTTATTTTCGATTTGTTTCGTTGAGCTCTATAAGAATTCTATAAGAATTCATCAGATTGTGGTGCCACGGTAATGATAGAACTGCACGTGCAGTAAAATTATCTTTTGGTCCAGGCTGCAACATAACCGGCAAATTGGGTGTTTTATTTTTTTACTAATCCTTGTGATTAGGGCAAAACGCGGTCTGTTCCAGAATAAAAACGTCACCATAATCTGAAAATTTGAAAATATCCTAAGTCAATGTTTAGAACTTCTTTAAAAAAAAAAATGATCACCTCAAAAGACCTCATAGTTTTTGAGCTTACTTAGAAGATATTGTTCTGTTAGTGGCCTATATAATTTTGCTAGCAAAATCAGTGCATTAATAAGTCAGAAGCTAACAACTAATAATAAATAAATTGTTTGTTCTCTTCTGGTACACACCGCATTTCAACCTACCAACATTTCAATTAATATTGCCGCTATAAAATCAAAGGATTTCCAAGAAGGATTTTGTTTTGGGAGGGACTTGAGCGGACTTTGGTTTGGTGGGGGCTTGGCGTAAGTAGATTTGGCAGTGGAGGGCTTTCCTTCAGTGGGTTTTGTTTTGGGGGGGGGGGGAGGAGGAGCAAAGGGTATTCGATTAGGATATCTTCAACTTAATTAAAAAGTCGCCGTACAACTTGAAGTGTTCCCTATGTTACGAAAGCGACTTTTCGACCTTACTGCGGCCGTTCACTACCAGTTATTAATTTCCAAATAATATTAAGTATAAAAAAAATCAGGTAGGCGCCAGAGATTGGAGTGTACCCTATTCTGAGGGAAGCGACATCCAGATCTCAAAGTATTGTTATTTAAACACGAATTATTGAACAACTACAGTAGAATTATTAATAAAGTCAAATGACACATTACATGATTGGATGGGATCTATTGAAAACAAGGTTCACAATCTGACTTTACGATTTACTTATATATTTTAATTGTTTACTTGACAAGATTTTACAAAGATTAATTTTCTTTTTGCAACACAAGGGTACATAACTTTCTCGGTGGAGCAAGAGAGTTTGTCTCAGGGCTGACTAGCGTGGAAACGACGATGATGCCAAAGTTCCTTTTTCTGAATGGTGGTTACACTTGCAGGCGAATCTAAGTTGTGCAGTCGGTGGGTTGACCTGCCATCCATCACAGCCGGCTGCCTCACTGCTGTGAGCTGTCTCTCCCGTCGTCAGCTGGTCGGTCGATCTCCACCTCTCCGTCGGTAGCCAGCAAGTCCCCTTCTCTTCCGTGCTGCCGGACGAAGCGTCGCTTTCCACCTCTTCTTGATGACGTCTGCCAATGTCTGTCTTTGCAGGGAAGCTCTTTTTTCTGGTCGGCTCAGGACATGCAACAAAACCGCCCTTTTTTTTCATACTAAAAATAAAAAAAATTCCTATTGGCTGTACTCCTTGGCCTCCCTTCACCCTTCGTTCTTGGATACAGATTTACTTTTTATTTTATTTGTTAACCGAAACAGTCCAGGCTGCTCTTGAGCTGTGGTCCTGTCACGGGACTGTTTTCTGCCATCCGTCACATCTAATGGCAACACTCAAGGGCTGGCGTCCTCCAAACACAAGCAGAACCTCCCATGGGACCGACACACTCACGACGAGAAAAGAAACACGCACATATGTTTTCCATTCGGATCATTACAAATTTGAACTTCATATAAGGTAGGAGGTAGAAGAAGCAGTGTGGAAGGTAGTATGAATAGTGTGTCGGTATGATGGTTATTCATAAATCTCTCTCAGTGTAATTTATTTACGTCCGCATCTCACTCCGTTTGTGCCTAATATTTTCATTGGTACTTCTCGAATGATAGCACTAAAACTTTACCATGACTGTCTAACTAGGAGGTAAAATTCTTAATGGGTAGTTCCATTAATTTTAAAAACATGAAATTAGTCTTAATTGTTGTTTTGTGAAGGACTTTAGGATAGAATTAAGAGCAATTAGTATTTTTTGGATTAGTTCATGTATTTTGTGAATCTAACTTTCAACGGTTCTGATAGGTGAAAACTGACGTAATTCACCCCCTTCTTTCTGGTCAGCTATGACGCAAATAAACGTTAACTTCGGAAGTGGTATTACTCTCATTCTTCGAGTACACTTGAACCAGTCCGTTAAGGTTAGCTATCGTTCGCACCAACTCTTGTAGCCTCGCCTAGCGCTAATGCCTTCCAAACAAGCTGCCATGTCTTGCCTGTCATAGTCATTCAGTCAGTATTGGAAGCAGTATATTAGCTTCGAGAAGCTAGCATCCGGAGAGGTCCTTGCAAGACAAGTTATCGACTGCAGTGTTGGTTGGGATATTTCCATACGGTTTTGGCAGTTTCAATGATTTTTTCAGTGTTTAATTGGTTTTAGTCCTCATAAATTTATTAAATTCGCAATCAATGAGTATTATCAGATTACTTATTTGGTAATGAATCCAATCATGTCAATTTAATGGCTAAAAAAATTATTTTACTGCTGGTAGGTTAGGTTCCGGAATTACCCCAGATCGTCAGGAATTACCCTCGGTCAGTGGGGTACTCTCGGACACAGGTCATAGGTCAAAGCAATGTCCACCCAGTAATATTTAGGAAGTATATATGTAAGACCTTCATTGGAATGAAGGTGAAGTGTTAGCCTCCAGACAATCTATCGAAAATTCTAGATTTTTTAACATTATAAAAGTTGCAGCCCCTTTGACACTCATATTTTTATTTTCTACATCCCTAGCAGCATTAGACAAGTCATCAGCTGAATAGGAGGGACCAACCTTTTTTTTTAACGTAAGTTCTTGGCATTTTATACCTAAAACAGACCAAAATGTGAATTAATAATGGAACCTGGATAGGAAACCTTATCGTCCAGAATTACCACGCTACTCTTTTGCGGTGGGGTAATTCCGGACTAACCACAAAATGGACGCAGGTACACCTGTCATTTTCCAGAACACATAAAATCGATCATTCATAATCTTGAAAAGTTGATAAAACACTATATGTTTCAATAAAATATTGCTTTCACTTACCTGCAGGGCTCTAAAGAGGAGTAGTTGGTTTGAAAAACGGATCTTTATGAATGCTCTCCTGAGTCCGCCCCTATCACAACAATGACATACACAAAAATGGCGCCAAGAACTATCAGTGTGACCAACTGACCTCGATGTACAATATACTAGCATGGAAATTCCCTAATCTTAAAATTAAGTCCGCCATTATACTTTTCCGGAATTACCCCGTTCCGGAATTACCCTAGCCGACCCTAAATGCAGTTTTAAGGGGCCACATAACAGAGTGGTGTCAGATATCCTGCTAAATTACTATTATTAGTAGGCCAAAAGACAAAAAGCTCCACAGAAGAGCAGAAGACTTAGAAGAGGCCTGAAAACACAAAGTTTAGTCACTGCACTTACAGATCCACCACTCACAACGTCCACAAATAGGCCCAACAATCCCTCCGACCTCTGGCTGTTTCTTCTATCTTTGTGCTCCGTTTCAGCCATAAAGAGGATTGTATCGTCCACAGTTACATTTGTTGCTATTTTCATTCTCTGGACGGGATATTTCGGTTATGTCGAACTATTTCTTGCTGCTCAGTTGAAACCTCACCCAAATGGTGTTGTTTGTTTGAAAGACGAGGACCACAATTCCCAGCAATTTGTCTTGTGTTCTATTCATCCACCAGAATTCGCTGGTTTGTCTCGTATTGCAACTCAGCAATATTACAAAATTCACAGATTTCTTACATTCTGTCGTCACTGATGTATTCTCACACATTTAGAATCGTTCCTCCAGTTGTGTGTGACAGTAGACCTGAATATTTTTCATCTTTCACAGACGAATATCTTTGAAACGACAAAATCACTGAAGTGATCATGCTTATTATATAACTTCACTATTCTTTAACTTTCATTGCCTTTCAGAAATAGTTCTCTTGTGCTTGAAATGATCTAATTGCAGAACTTCAGTCTTTTTTGTATTCTCTGGCAGTGGTGGTTTTTTTTTTTTTTTTTTTTTTTTTTTTTTTTAAATCATCTATATTAAGAATAATGTCAACTCTCTATGATATGGCTTTGCAGACTGGCAGTTCAAATACACCAGAAGTGACATCCACTGGTGGGAGTGGTGTTTTCAGATTCTCAGAAATTCTGGCTAGCATGTCGTATATTCCATGCTATATTTGCTTTTGGATGTAGAACGATAAAAAGAAAATAGTTTAATACATTATTTAGAAGACTACCGAGTAACCGAACAATATTTGCTAAATGATTCATCCTACTCCACAGGCCTGGATATAGCTATACCACAACCTTTGCAGACAGGAGATATGGACTACAGTGAAGCCATAGATAATCTGTAGGAGATGGATTATACTGAGTTGGAAGTAACACTGATGAAGGCCTTTTCTGTTCACTCACTCACAACTAAGTGAATTATTCCAGGACCTCGGACTGACAAAGGATAAAGCAAAAATACTATGGTCAATACTAGTTTTTTTCTGGATTAAAAAAAAAACCCGAAAGAAACTATGAAAAAAAAATGTTTTTCTTCTGGGACACGTTTTTTTTATAACTACTAAATCTTAAATTTGTACGGTATTTTTCGTTTATTATGACTGTTTTAGAGTTTATTCTAACTACTTATCTTAATTTTTAAATCTACTATATTTTTTGGTTCAGTAGAAAAAAAAATACGAAAATATTAGCAACTTTGTCTGAAGTTTTCTCTTACGAACGGGGATTTCCCGAAAAGGCTAGGTTGAGCGAGAAGGAATCCCAGTTCCCCGTTGTTTGGATTGATACTCGCTATTTGAACTAGTGCTGCCAGCCTTACGAATTTGTCTTTAGACTTACGGATCTTTTCAAAAAATTACGAATTTAAATTTTATCTATGGTTTTTTGCCTCTTTTTATTACTTATTGAGCTTTCCTTATATTCGTATACTTGTTAAACTCTCAGCGTATAGTGGTACTGACTCATTAAATTGACAGTAATTATGAATCGTTTCCTTGCAACCGTTGGTGTAAACCAACGATCGAAAAGAAATAAAGCCCCTACTTAAAAGACCGTAATACAGAACTATCGGCGCAGTCTTTATGAACAGTGTGTACTTTGCTCACAATTTAAAATTACAATCTCAAAAGCTTTTGCGTACAATACATGAACAACCAGTAAAAGAAAATGTAACTACTGAAATTATAGATATAGAGGAGACAGATGAAGAAACAGAAAATTCCGACACCGACTGAACTTGTGTTGGTAGTGCTGATACTAGTGAATGTGGTATTGACAGAGGATGAATAAACAATTATGTTACCTATATAGATAAATGTATGAATAATTATGTAAGACATTATATGATTCAGTAAGATTTAAAACACACTTTTAAACTGTAAGTTCCGCAAATAAAACTATAGTTTATCAAATATATTGTTTTCTGGGAAAAAAAAACAAATTTAGGAAAAAAACAAGGGTGCTAGTTTTTTTTCATGTTTTTTTCACAAAGCTATAAAAAATTTTTTTTTCAATTTGCAACACTAGTAAAGACTACATGAAAGACATTTGTTAGCACCTGTATGTCCCCCATGCATTTTATAGAAAAAGGACTTAATGTTCACACAATAGTTTTCTCAAAATGACTTGTTAGCATACTGCAGTGATGTACAAGGTTTGATAAGTCAATTGAGCATTCCATACATGTCCAGTGACTGTTCATTGATTCATCTCAAAGAAGCCTGATGGCAATTCTGCTGCACAGTGGTAACATGTATGCCTCAATACCTGTTGGCCATTCTATGCACCTGAAGGAAACATAAAACAACATAAAGAATCTTGCAACTATAATTCACTATGAGGATCACAACTAGTTGGTGTGTAGTAAAGTGTTGGGTATGCTATTAGGACAATTACAATATTGGGAGCAAAAACAGTGGCCCCGTATGTTGGAACTGGTTTCAGGTGACAAAAAATATTAAGTGTGATCGACTAGTGGAAAGAGGCACAATACTCTTGCCACCTCTGCACCTGAAACTGGGCATAGTGAAGAAGTTTGTCAAGGCAGTATCTAAGTGACACAACTGTTTCAAATATCTATGTAGCAAGTTTCCCCAACCTTTCAGATGCTAAGACGAAAGAGGGATTTTTCTCACCCTACTAATATTTAGAAACTAATTCTAGATGATTTCCTTCAGCCAATGAATGCTGTAAAGGGGGAAGCGTCCACTGTCTTTAGGTGTGTAGTTCAAAACTTCCTGGAAATCAATTGTAGCCCAGATTATACCAACATAGTTGAGAACATTCTGATGGAACAGAAAATGCTGGAACACTCAAAGAGTTTGAAGTTATATTTTTTTATATTTGAATCTGGACTTGTTTCCTCCAAATCTGGATGCTGTAAATAATTAAAAGGGGCAAAGATTCCGTCAGGATGTCAAGGACATGGATCATCGATACCAGTGAACTCAGCATATACAAATGCCCCTAATGAGGAAAAGAATAAGCGATGCCATGACAACTAAGAAAGTTCCGATAAATGAGATGAATACATATTTTATACCATATTCTCTGTACGCATCTATTCACTTAGAGCATATTTCAATAAGTTGTTGTTTTAAACGTGTATTCTAATTCATCGTGATTTATGTGCCATATTTAAGTTCTATTTCAATTGGTGATATCAATATTGGCAAAGTGTATGATTTGTGCCAAAACTGTGTGTGATACTTTGTTTTGAGTATCATTTTCTAATTCAGGAAGCAGAAATATATAAAGAACACCAACATTGGTGGAAAAAAGTTTTTCACTGCACAATGGTAACAAGTATGACTCAATACCTGTAAGCTATTCTTCACACCTGAAGGAAACATATGACAACATAAAGGATCTTCTTACTACCATTTATTATGAGGATCACAACTGGTTGGTGTAGGGTGACTGGAAAGTTTTGGTATGCTTCTATGACAACAATCATGATAAACACAAGTTCCCCTGCTACATCTGTGAATGGGACAGTCAGCCTAATTACAAATATTGTGATTGTTGTTGCATGTAAGTGCGTTCAGTTTTCCAGTTGCTAAAAACTAGTACACTTGGTGTAAGATAGGTAGTCCATATGTGAGGTTCACGGTGACAGATTGAAATATTCAAAGTAATTGACTGGTCCCACCAACTGTGAAATACAGTCTGTTGTCCATTTCTTGAATGACGGAAATGGTAAACTGACTGATATTAATTGCCAAATCCTTGAAGTGTTTGGTGAAGGTGCCATGAGTGATGGCATGGTCAAGAGCGGGGTAAGAAAGTTCCACAAGGGCCATGACTCTGTGCATGATGAACAGCGTGACATTCAAATGTATGTGGTCAATGATGATTTGGTACGTACTTGTGGTCACAGAAAAAAATCCGTGAAGACAGAAGGTTCACAATTTCTGAATTTTCCACAAATTTCACAGAGTGTTCTTTAAAAAACTGTGACAGGTTGATTACAGATTCGAAAATTGTGTTTCAGATAGGAACAGATAACCAAACGGATTTCTATTACATTAAACTTTTCAACGTCAACAAGGCGATGAGTTCCTGGACCATATCATATCAGGTGATGAGACTTGGGTGTGACACATAACTCAAAGCAGTAGTCAATGCAATAGAGGCGAAATTCATCACTGATGAAAAAGAAATTCAAACAAACCATTTGAGCATGATCAATAGCACTTTTGGTGGACCCGGTCAATTGCCTTAAACAAGTCAATCGTTCACCACGAATCACACACAAGGATTAGCAATATTACACTGCTTGTACAAGTTGCATATCAAACTGAAAAATGAACACACATACCCACAATGACAACCAGAATGTTGCAAAGGTAATAATAGATAACAGAACTTACTTTAAAAATACGCATCGTATTTATAACAAAGTGAGTAATGATGTGACAACCACAGTAATAATTAAACATTATATGGAGGTTAAATTTACCTTGGCCGTTCCATACAAAGTTTTTTTCACACTATAATATACTTCAGATTTAAGAAGAGTTTATCATCTCTTATAAATACAGATTTTAAAAATTACTCTCTTTATTCAAGTGTGCAATGATCTGATGGAGCTCTCTTATATTAGATATATATATCCAACCTCTTACTAATAGTAAATATCAGGCTGACCTCCCAGGAAATCAGATGAAAGCAGGAATTGGAGGTTACGTCATTAGAGATTTACGCTACCGCACTGCTAATGTACAAAATAAAAGATTTACGACCAATTGGTGCCAAAATTTGAACCAACCAACAATACCCTTGTAGAATACAATAATTACAATAGGAAATACAAACATAATAATATCATGATAATTCATTCCTAAACCTTCTTGTTAAAAAAGAGGTGAAATATATCTCACTTTGACGGCAGAATTTTCCATATTACCATCATTACATTGAAATTAATCAAAATTAAATAAAAAACCAAAAATAATTTGATTTGGACAAATTTTGGTATGTCTCTGGAAAGAATTTTTTTTCTCCCTGATATAAAATTACATGCAAGGAAAATATCTGATACTTATCATATAAAGCAAAGATACTGATACAACTATACTTAGTTAGTATATCAACTTTACAGATCCCATTAAATATTATCTTACAAGAGCAGAATATACTAGTTTGTAACATATTACTAGCAGTAGGAACAAATAATATACTGATGATAATAATAATAAATTATAAATTTAGCCTTACAAACTTATAAATATTATTTACATATCTCATAAAAATTTGTACGAGCACTATCAAACAATATCTTATAATAATTCCATAAAACAAATGCTATAATTATATATCAAGAACTTCACAAAATATTTCAACATTAAAAAATGAAAACATTAACCACAAATATCCCATATGTTATTAGAGGATAGATTAATGCCAATCAATGACTTCACTCTTGGAAAGAGATCATGCCATTACTTAATAGAAAACAAGTTTATCGAAACTTATTAATACCAAATCAACATTCCATTAACAAATATAACATGAGGCATTTGTATTTTGTTTTAACAACTACACACATTTATGCAAAAGACACTAAAAGGAAAATAAATGCAAACTAATATACAAAAGTTAAAGATCCTTTACAATAAACTATATCTCCAATTTATTTCTAAATTTTTGTTCTGAGATGATAAAGAGAAAATAAATCTTTGATGTATTTTAAATGCTACAATGGAAACAATTATCTACTTTTTTTTTATAGAACAAGATGGATTTTAAGGAAATTAACAGCCAAACTGTTAAAAACTGCTGTCACACTTTAGGATTCAATGTGACAAATATTACAAAATCTTCAAAATAAAATATGTATTCACCCCTAATGCTTGCTAAAATTCGAAGAATATGATTCCAAGTATTATTTATAATATTAAGAAAACAGCATAAATAAGTTTATTTTAATTTAAAAAAAGAAAGTTGAGATTATGTGAAAGACTTTGCTGACACACATTTGAATCACCAATTTTTTGCGAACAGTGTTTGTTTCTGACAGACTCAAAGGATTTTAAAATATTTTTAAAGCCATCAAAATAAAATGCCTTCCTTTGAATAAATAAACTTATTCCATTTAAGACTGCCAAACTGACTCAAACTTCACAAGACAGTGAACATTAATGATGAATTTAAAGAGCTCAAATAGGGAAAAAAGGGGTTTACTCAAAATATTTCTGAGATAATTTTACAGCCCATCAACAATATAAGAGATTTATATTTCCATAGGAACGAAATAGGTGGCAACACAAATCAATACTCTGATACTTTTTAAAAGCATTAAACTGAGTCAACATTCTTTAAACAATCAACACAAAAAAAATGGGTATAGACTGCTTAATCTTTTACATCCTTATAAGAAATGAACCCTCAGGTGCCCTTTAATGCTGCCAGATTGTTTAAAGATTTCGCACTAAACTTCACAGGAGAAAAGAACTTAAGAGGAGTAACTCCAGCAAAAAGCTTTAACAGGTAGAACATTATGATATGAAGTCATATATAAACAAGAACTATCCCAAATGAATCCCCTGATGTGTTTTGAGATGTTTATACTGAGTATAAGATTTTCCACAAACTTCACACAAAAATGCCCGTTCGCCGGTATGAGTTCTCATATGCGCTTTAAGGCTGCCAGACTGCTTAACGGATTTTCCACAAATTTTACAAGAAAATGGCTGTTCACCAGTGTGAATCCTCTGATGGGATTTGAGGCTGCCAGACTGTGTAAAAGACTTCCCACAAAATTCACAACAAAATGGTCGTTCACCTGAATGAATCCTCTGGTGGTCTTTTAGGTTAGTAGAAACTGTAAAACGTTTTCCGCAAACTTCACAAGCAAATGGACGCTCGACCATATGAATCTTATAGTGTAAGTCAAGAGAACTAACCTGTGAAACAGATGTTCTACAAATTTTACAACAAAATGGACGTTCACTAATGTGCATCTTCTCATGTGCTTTAAGACTGCCAGACTGTGTAAAAAAATTTCCACAAATTTTACAAGAAAATGGATGTTCACCCAAATGAATCCTAATGTGATTTTTAAGACCACTATAAGCTGTAATAGATTTTCCACAGAATTCACAAGAGAATGGCCTTTCACCAGTGTGAATCCTCTGATGTGCCAGGCTGTTTAAAAGATTTTTCACAAAATTCACAGGAAAATGGGCGTTCACCAGAATGTACCCTTTGATGTATTTTAAGATTTCCTACAAGTGTGAAAGTTTTACCACACACTTTGCATGAAAATGGCCGTTCCTCTGACTGCATCTTCAGATGCTTTTGGAGTTCGTAAACAGAAAATGTAATTGTATTTTCACAAATGTCACTAGCAAATTGGGTATCATGTGTATACATTTTCTGGTTATGTTCAGTACCGTAAAAATGTCGATGTGAAGTCTCACATAATGCTCTCATAGGTGTTGATTGTTCAGAATGACTACTCATATAGAATTTTTTATGCCTAGAACTATTATTGCAGCTATAGGTAATGACTGGTTGCTCCTGTGTGCTGTGAAGCTGTTCCTTGTAAGTACAGATGCTAATTTTGCAGTCACAATAACCCCTGAAAATATGAAAACTTGAATGTAACTATGTGCTGACTACATAAAATATTACAGACATTATTACAGAAGATATTAAACTCATGTATACTTCGAATTTATAATAATTATTTATAAATTTCTGCTTATATGTGGTAATACATTGTATTTGTACCTAACCATTATTGCTAATATGGGAACTTAATGACATTCATTAAATTTAGAACTGTAATTCATTGCAAAAAATATAAGCAGAAACTTCAAATTGCATTATCAATTTATTTCCTTAAGATTCTAATAAAGTGTAATGTTACCAATCAGCAAAACAATGACAATACAAATGTAATGAGTAGGGGAGGATGGGGCACAATGGAACACAAAAGTTGTTTTTGCCCATAGCTCCCAACATGAATTTATTTTTTCAACATTTTAATTTTTTCCTGTTACCTAAGGATCTAAGCTATAAAAGGAATGCATCAACTATTATTACAAAAACCATATGTGACCATGAGCGGCCATTTTCCAAAAAAATGATTTTTGTTTCATTGTACCCCGTGCCTGGGGTACAATGAAACAGGTCAAGGGGTACCTTGAAACAGCTGAATAAAACGCCATAAATAACAAAAACCTTTATTTTTTGCATTAATGAGAAAACATAAAAACGAGTTCAAGTGATCTTATTAAAGCACAAACAAGAAATCCTTTTTCGCTTAGCCAATGTTTAAATTGCCAAAATCAACCCCAAATGAGATGAAACTTTGTTGTCTTTTAGTGTCGTGAGACACAGAAGGTTTTTCCAACAGTAGCTTTATGTCTTTTTCATTAACCGCGGCTATGTCATCAACAAGAGGCTCAATAAAGGTGTTGAATTTTCGGCACCTTAGGAATTTGACCACGTAGTCCCCTTCATCGTCTTTCATCTTGGTGATTCGACCAACTTAGAATTTGGAATGGCTTCTAATCTTGAATTCGGTCAAGACATAATATCCTAATACAGGAAGATGGTTCAATTCTGCAAAACGGTCAGGCTCAACAGAAAAAAAAAACCTACTCATCTACGCCTATGTCCTTGTCGTCACCGTGTCAGCACATTCAAAATCTCCATCGTCTTCTGTTAAATGAACAGGAGCTTCTTTACCAGATATTCTTCTTCTTTGGTTTTGGTTGATTTACATACAACTTCCTTTTGGCTGATTCCATTCTGGACATTGGAATTGGCTTCTTCTTCTCTGCAATGGCTGTCATTTTTGGACTGTTCGTAGCAAATATACTCTTCCCTTTCTTCCTGTCCTTTACATCAGTTTTTCGTTCAACTGCTTTTGAATAGCCACGAAAATCTTCAGGAGGTAGGAAAGCATGACTTGGACCAGCTCCTGGATCGAGGACTCTGATGACTGTCTGAAGCTGCTCCTTCTTCTACTTGAGGGAAGGAAACGTTGAGCGAATCACTTGGCACAGCATAACCATGGGACACAATGGAACACTCATGGGGCTCCATGAAACGTTTCATTGTGCCCCGAGCTCCTCTGTTTCAAGGAACCCTAAACATGCCATTTCAGTTTTCCCTACTCTCTATCACGAATGTGTAGCAGTAGAAATGCAAAAATCGGGCAAAAGCTTAAGGGATACATGTACAACGAAATGTCATAAGAGCAGATTGATTAAAAAAATCACTCTTACCTGGAGACGAAAATCCGTTTGGGGAAATATTTTACTTTCAGCCAAAAAACAGCACCTAACCTTGTCAAGTCTGGCACTTAACTGGATAGGAGGGAGCAATTAGCTGGCATTGATGGGAGTGGTCCGCAGTGCTTCTGCCGGAGTCGCGTTGCAGTATGACTCTTCCGCGAGTCCGTTATTTACACTGTTTCACTGTGCCCCGTGTTCCGTTGTGCCCCACCCTCCCCTACTGATAAGAATACAATTTTTGGTGCAAAGGAAATAAAAAGTATCATTAAATTAAGACTATTCAATAAATAAATAGGGCCAAATCAATAAAAATAAAATCAGCACAATAACAACAAGGATTAAACAGCAGAAATACTGGATTTAGATCAGTACATATAAGAAACAAAGAATGTAAAAGAAGTTAAAAACTATATACCTGTCCCCAGCACTGTTATTAATGTATATTCAGTACAAATATAAAACTTATCTGCTATGCAGAAGACATTGTAATCTTTGCACATTATTTTAAAGGTATCCAGGACCTTCTAGGATCTATTAAATAGTTAGAGAAGAATATAGACTAGATAGATACGGCATTAACGTTTAATAAACAACGATCATGGCCATCATTATAGAGAAGACACACAATATGTTAATCAACAATGGTGAAGGTATAAATGAAAGAGTGACCTGATTAAAACACAATTTACACTTGCATAGGCTTCCAACCGTCATCGTCTAATCTTTTTAACTATCAAGCTAAACAATGTCAGTTTTTTGGAAAACTGCATTCATTTATCTTTCTCTGGCTTTCATTAGATGAATGTGATCGCTATTGATTATAAATAGCTCCCAAACCACACACAAACAGTCTTGAGTTATTTCGCTAACTTTCCCAAAGCCAGCTTGGTTCACAAGACATTGAGACATGCGACGCTGGCAGTGGGAACTTTAATGCACCATTCTAAATGGTTATCACTGACTTTGGAAGCTATTTATATACAACAACGGTATCAGGTATGGCAGGCCTCTTAATAATCTCAAAAAAAGATGGCTGAAATGTTAATTTTCAAAAAAAAAAATTGACATAGTTACACCAACACAGCCAAGAAAACATACAAAATACTGGTTGACTGAATAAAGAGATCTTCAACAGGAAGTGAAGAAGAGGTTACTAGGGAAACATTTCATCAGTTCAGACATCTTGATTCATGCAACTCAATACTTGTGGGAAAGTTGTGGAATGGTATATGTTCTTGATATTACTTAAAGGGTATGAATCCTTGAAACTGAATTCCTTTTCAATTAATTGGCTCGATGCACCATTGTGGACACTTGTCTTGATGATAGCCTTGTATTTCTTGTAATCCAAGTCTACTTTTACGAATCGTTTTAGCCAGTTGGTACAGAAGGCATAGTATTCGACAGTTATTGGTTTACCATTTTCAAGGTAATTGATTAACAGAACTCCTTTTGCATCCAAAAAAAACTCTGGTCATAATCATTTTCGAAAATGTAATCGATTTCAGCTTCTACTGACTGCTGTAAATGTTGTTTCATTTCTGGTGAGCAGGAGTGGACCTGCATCTTTAAGAATGACAAAATTGATGGGTTTCTTTTAGTTAAAATGATCGAAACATTTTTGAGGAATTCATTTTAACATTTATTGTCAGTATTTTACAAAAGTTGCTTCTATCTATTCACAAAGCTTCGTTGTATTTGTTGATGTAAATCAACCGTACTCTTTTCTCTGATATGCTTATCGGTGCAGCTGTGTCAGTTAGCTTTATTCACCACTTACCCCGCAATTATATGGAGTACCTTCTTGAGCTTTTAATATGTAGATACAGTTTCTCGGCATCATTCTCAGTTGAAAATAATGGAGCAAAATACCTGACAAAACATTAACAATATTGGGTTAATTATTTTTCAGATGGAACAGCATTCCAGATCATTTCTACTAATGAAACACAGGTAATATATCCACTTTTAGCCCTTTAAAGAAAACTACTTCACAAATCAATTAAAACTAGATATATTCGCTTTTGAATATGTATACAAACATCACAAAAACATAGAATTGACTATGAAAAAAAGTAAAATTTCTGGATACCAAGAGTTGTCCAAGTAACCCAAAGAATGGTCTTCCTTGTGCAAAGTACTTGCCCCAACACTTTTTAATATCTTTACATTAATGATCAACCTATTGACAACCATTTTGAGTGCTTCATTTTCGCCAGTGATCTGGCTCTAGTTGACAACATAAAGTATTAAAACCATCAGGACAGACACAATAGCTGTGAGATGACCGGCAAAAACTAAAGACACGTATTTCACCTGTGTAACAAATATGCTAAGCAAATTTTGGTCATGACCTGGAATGGAATGACTTATCTACACACCGAAGCTCAATACGTTAGTATGACCATTCAGAGAAGACTCACATTGAAATACTGTAGCCCTAATGTTGAGATCAATTTCTCTGTATGAAGTAAATCTTAAGAAAGCTGAGCAGAACAAGCTGAAAGGACAATCCAAATGTCCTCAACACTTATGCTGCTAGCAAGACATTCCTGCGCTAAGTGGCATAAACCAAATCACACAAAGAAAGAAGATCCACTCCATAGAATATGCAGGCTACTGTTAGCATCTCCGAGGTTGTTGGATGTGACATATATAGAGATGTAGACATACATTGATTATTACCTTCTCAATATATTAAACTGGTGATGATCAATATCTATTGTAAACCAAAAAATAATCCTTTTTCCACCAAAATTTAAATAAAATATAGAAAAGCTGTAGCATCAACATAAAAAAGAAGGCCATATCTTACCTCCCTTGTGAAATTCTGCTGGTGTATTTTTGGTGTTTGATGCTCTCTTGAAAGCTATGGGCGTGCAACTTCGATACAGTTAAGAAAATGTGACCACAGTTCCAACAAATATATAATGGCGAGTTAATGTAAAGGATGTGACAAAAAACATGCTTTATTAGTAGGTCCCATGTGGAGAAATATCGAAGGCACATGGCACAAGCATTTTGAAACTGACTGGCCACTGACATATTTCGATCACTGCTCTCATTAGGTAGACAGCTATTGCTCACATCAGATACAAAAAAATGAGTACGTGCAACTCGTAAGTTCTCCACCGTGTTAACATCACTTTGTTCCTGATACAATGCTAAACTGTGTGGTTGAAGCCCAACTTTTGACCTATGAAAAGGAATAGAAAACAAACTTTAAGTTAGTTTCTTAAAAAAAACCATGGGTACAGACATACCACTATGGCATTTATATTGTATTAGAAATGCCAGAAGAAACAAAAACTATATAATCAATACAGAAATTAATATACATATTTTACTGACAGCAACTTACCTAATACTCATAATAATACAATTTTGCATTGTAATAATAGATAACAGATTTATGATAAACATCTACCAATCCAATATTCACTGAAGGATGTCAAAGACAACTAAAGTGCCCATTTTGTTTCTTTCCTTTCCTCTTTTTTTTTAGTATGAGATTGTTTGTGTAATTTCAGAAGCATTATATTCTAATAAAGCTTTATTTACAGGTAAAATATGAATTCCAAATAGGTTAGCAATGAAAAAATTAAATCTCCAGTTGTCATTGAAGCAGTGTAACTCTGAGTTAAGATTGTAGCATTTCAAGCAAGAAGTCAGCTTTTGATGCATCTGCAGATTTTTTCAAATTAATTTTTCATTTATTCAGCAAGTTTAAATAAATGACAGTTTAAGCCTTACTTAATTTTTCCGTATTCACGGTTCTAGCACAAGATGTAAAAAGGGAATTTTTTTTTAAGTAGATATTTTGCACAACAATGAAACAACTTAGGTGAATTTTCAAGAAAAAAGGTTCCATATTACATTTTTATTATTAATCAATCACAGACACCCGTCTTCTTTTACCCACAACTGTGACTGTCAATGGGATTGATCACCAAATGTTTCAAACAGGCTTCAGGCCTGTATAGCAAACAATCTTTACAATTTAGTTCAGCATAGTGAAGAGTTTGGTCTGCATGTCAACAATTCCAAGACAAACATTGTAGTCTTCTCTAAGAGAAAAGTCCAGGCACCCATATCAATAAAAGGCAATAAGATCGAGCAAGTATCCTCCTTCAAAGATTTAGGCATTGTGGTGGACAAGCAAGGTGACTGCAAGAAAGAAATCAAATCGAGAATAGAACAGGCCTGGAGACAATTTATTAGCATGAACAAATTTTTCTTAAGATCGCATCTCAGTCTGCAATTGAGAATGTGAATGATTCGCTTCTATGTGTTCTCCATTTTTCTTTGTGGGTGTGAAAGCTGGACCTTAGACCAAAATTTAGAGAAAAAGATTGAATTTTTTGAAATGTATTTGTATCGTCGTCTCTTACGCATTTCTTGGGTGCTGAAAGTCTAACGACGAAGAAGGACTTCATCGGATGGGGAAACAAAAAGAACTGCTGCTAACTATAAAGTAAAGGAAAACCCACCATCTAGGACACATTATGACAGGTGAGAGGTACCAGCTACTGAAGCTCATCATTGAAGGGAAAAGATCAGTTGGGAGGAGAAGGAATTTGTACTGAAGGACATTCGGAGATGGTTCAATTACACGTCTGAAGAGGCTTTCCATGCTGTAGTTTCACACTCAGACCTAGCTATGTGGACCACCAACCTCCAATATGAGAAGGCAACTTAAGAAGGAGAAGAGGACTCATTCCAGAGTTTGTGCACTTTTTCAAACAATTGGGTTATCCACGATTCTCCATCTTATGCTGACTACATAGTTAATTAAGATTGAAAATGTTGCAAGATCAACTCAATAACATTGTTAAATTAAATATTTTATAGCAACCTTACCGATAAATTAATCTGGAGAAACATTTAAATCAGTTCAGTTAAAAAAAATCGAAATCATGATCAAGTTTTTGCACTTTATAATTAATACTGAGCAATAATAAATTTATATAAGTGAACTTTTGTGTTCAAAATATATTATTGAATAAATTATATGATACAGTTTTTTTAATTTATTTTGTAGTTTTTAACCCTATGAATTTGTTTACAAGAATCATTACATTTGTTTTAGGTAAGATAACGAGATAACATTTTCAATGGGACCTCCCTTTATCTGAGTACCCACCCAGACCTAACACGATCCACAGTCCCTAAACCTACCTTTTCTTTTTCTTCTTATTTTAGATAATTAGCATCACATTATAATATGTTTTCTTACTTGCAACCTCAAGCATGTTTGTTCTTGCTTTTCTTTGTTTCTACATAATTAGTGATGATTACAGTTTTCAAGCTATATTAGTATTCAAATAACAACTTACCATCAAAGCTTAATCAGGCAGTAGACTTGACTGTAGACAACAATACACTCTTGGTAGATGTTTTATGCACACTACAGCAGTATAAAGGGGTCAAAAAAATATTGTGTCTTAATGCGCAAGTTTTAGTAATATTTTAGGCCACTGTAGTAATGATTTATCTATAACCACCTTTATTTACTAATGAAAATAAAATGGAAAAGTAAAATTCCCCATATATCCATTAGATTATGAATAACTGGAAGACAACTCCAAAGGCATCTACAACTATTTCATTATAGTGCTTAACATACTAAGTTCTGTATTGAATGTGTAGTGAATCCAGAAATAATCACAATATAGAAGAAACTTGTAACAGAAATTGTGTATTTTCAACTTGGATTAAGATCAATCTAAACCAAGGAAAAATACAAAAGTCAATTTCTATCTGGGGAAGCTGCCTGTAGGAGTAGCCGCAGAAACCATAACATATTCTCTAGCACAGCACTATAAGAACAGTTAAGAGAATAGTGACTCGAGTCAGGAGAGTCAAGCATGCAGTCAGTCCTCCTACCAATCACAACGTGGTAGGTTCTAGCAAAAATAATGATGTGTATATTACAAACAGAATTACAGCAAATTGGCTTCAAAGTGTAGCGTGGGGGATGGTATGACAGGAAGTTATCATTTCAATTGCCTATTAAATGGCAGAAATACAAGCAGAAACCAGTAACATACAAGAAAATAATGAATCAGTGTAAAACATAAAGTATATACAGACAACAAAGTTTGATAAGGTAAGAAATGATATGGGAAGCACAATATGTCACTGAGGAAAATAATGGGAATTATGAATCGAAGACAAACATAGAAGTTACAAATACTGTAACCAAGTATTAGAAAGAATATAGTGGTTATAGAGAGAAGTTTCCTTTCTGCAATCATCAGGAAGATGTCTTCAGGTAGACTGATCCTTTTTCCCATTTTATTTATTTAAAGTGAGACAGAAAAAAGTTTTGGCAGCATATGAGGGAATATTTTACTAGTAACTCTTGATGTATGCTTAATAAAATAGCTATGGGAAAAATCAGACCTCCAAATACAATGTCTAAAATCAAGAAAAAGAGACAAACCCATAACAAAGAAATAGTGTGCTCGGTGGAAAAAATCAATAATCATAAAGATATGGCAGCCCTTTTGGAGTAAAGATGGGAAACTGTAATAACAATGTTAAATTGAAATGTTTTTGACCAAATGGAATATAAATTGAGGTCTTCTGGCCACTATTAATAAAATTATCTTCCATCTTGTACAGATTTTATAAGGAGCCCCTATATTAAGGTATATTTTTGGGGGTATATTAAATTAGAATAATTAACATGCAACATCGTGGCAGGTGCTACTCAGATTTAAGATTAGCATTAATCTACATGATATGTGGTAATAGTTTATAATAAGGAAACACCATACCTATCAGGATTAGACACCAATACTGAATCTTCCTGTTCATTGTCTTCTGAAATATTCTGAAAACAGTAAGAACCACATGATAATATCCAAAAAAAGTCATGATGAAGAAACAATACTGAAAATAATTGAAATATAGGAAAAAGACAAACTTCTACATGGGAAGTCAAAATAATCAACCATTTTTTAGTGAATATATGTATATTTTTTTTAAATAAATAAAACTATGTAACCCAAACTGTCCAGTGTCACATAACCCAAATTTTCCAGTGTCACGTAATCAAAAAAATTCCAGTGTTATGCAACCAAAATTTTTTTGTTATATAACCCAAATTTTCAAGTGTCACAAAACCAGGCACATCGTTGCACACATTACTGCCCTAGTATATCATCATACATTCAAAGAATATAAAAACAAGAAATCAAAAATGCTAATACCATCCATGCAGCCTAAACAATGCCAGATAATAAAATAATAGTAGTTGAGGAAGCGACATACACCATTAGTGAGATTACATAGGCTTCAAAAGTTAAAACTACGTGTTTTCACTATAAAAGGAAACTATCCACATTGTCAGGGGCTGATTGGCCAAGGCTAGTGGGCGTGTGTGGGATAGGTGTGCTGATGAACTAACCTTAGGGAATTACAGTTCTGCTTGAAGCGTCTCTTCTGTTCTTCTGGCAGCACCACTAGAATCTTACATTGGATTGTTTGGGCTAATGCTTGACACCACTGTGGATTGATGGCCACATATCGAAGGTTAGAGACTGAGTTAAGTTCCTAATACATGAAGAACGCAAAACTTGCAGTTGAACCAGTTTATTGGACTCTGACATGGTGTAGTACAGTTTATAGCGTCCTGAAAAGTGGATTCCAACTATCACCAACTTATCTAAGCTGCGAACTGTAAGAGTTAATTGTTAGGCAGATGGTCGCCCTGATGCGAGGTGCATGGGAGGGTGGCAGGCTCCTAACAGGTGGCTATGGAAGTATGCTCGACTACTCTCGCCGACTGCCCGGCAGTAAAGACACTACTTCATCGCTTGTACTGCCCAAGCCGACTCGGCTGGCCTACAATTATGAAGGGGACTGCACTCTAAGGTGCTGACTGCTAGCGTGCAGATTCCTGTCTGGTCAATGCTCGACCGCGCTCAGCATTCTCAATGATCGCCGACTGCCAGTAGCTCAACGACTCAGGGGCTTAGCTACCATAGGGCTAGGCGGTGCAGTGCATGAGGGCCCCTACCCTCAGGGGGCCCCAAGTGTACCTCAGGAGCCCCAAAGTGCAGTTCTGGGGACCCCAAGCGCAGTTCAGATAACCCACAGGCCTTCACGGCAAACTGACGACCTTTGTTTTTCAGCTATACCATCGTCTAAGGGGGCCCATGAGACACAGGGAGACCCTCACTGTTCAGGGGGCCCCAACCACTTTACAGTGGTCCCCGGCCTCAGCTCAGTGGGCCCCTTACCACCAACACAAATAAATTTTTGCACCGGGGCCCTTGTTGACCTAGCTATGCCATTGCAATGACTGAATAATCCTATAATTCCCCAAATAGTAATGGTCTTCAAAATGACATTTACAACATTAAGCAGACCTAAGTCTACCATTATATATTAATGGTAGTAATGAATATCACACAAATTGTTAAAACTTTCACCAGTCAACAGAACAGAAAAGTAAGATTGTATATACCTACATCAACACACTTCTTGTAATAAACAATTTACTTTACATATGCGTTATTTTGTGGAAAATTTAATTCAGAACCACTGACTATGACTTATATAGTCAAGAAGAGAGAAATTCTTTTTTTTCCATATACTGATTCCACACAACCATACCCCCATTCATTTTTATTCTGTTGAACAACATGTATCTACTTAATTTGACATTAACTCAATTACTTTAAATTTAACTAAATCTATAAAACAAGTCAGACGACTATAAAATGGCGATTTCAATTACTTTATTTGTTAGGAGCAAACGAACAATCAGAAACCAAAAATAAATATAAACACGACAGCACGGACTCAATTCATTCCATTCCAGTAATCAATTTCCGTCACATAAAACGAATGTGATGCACAATAGCTGAAGAAAATACCTTTGTTGCCGGCCTCGGTAGCGTAGGGGCTAGAGCACTAGCTCCACGTGCCGGCATGGATGTTGTGTGTCTGTGTGTCCGTCCTGTGGTGTCTATACTTAGGAATCATAACGTACTGGAGAAAAACTTAATCACTGGATGATATATCATAAGCACATCGAGCTGGCTAAATGGCTTAGTTGCCGAAAGCCATTATAAAGTTAAAAAAAAAAAACCAGAGTCATACAGTAAGCCGACCCCGGTAGCGCGGGGCTAGCGAGCTGGCTTCACGTTGCAGGGGTCGCTGGTTCGAGTCCGGCCCAGGGCATGGGTGGTTTTAATTAAGTGTTGTGTTCGTCCTGTATTGTCCTGTCACTCGTTATAATCAATAATATGAGAATATACTATAAACACAGTTGAAGAATGATAGAAACACAGTTGCTGGCTGAATGGCTACAAGGCTGAATGCCATTATAAAAAATAATAATAATAATAATAAAAAATACCTTTGTACTCCAAACCACAATGTACGTATTTCAAAATCGATTTAATACAGTGATAAACTAAAAGTTTCCGAAACAAACAGATTCTACTGAACAACAAATTTCCTCAAACAACATTAGTAGTTTCCATGAACGAATTTTCTTTTAAGTATGAACTGATAAATATGACACATTTAAACGGATAGTTATCATCTCGTGACTGAACTTATGCAGATTAATGAGTAAAACGAGCTCATACAGGATTTCAAATTAATCACAAAAATAACAACAAACTTTTTTCGAGTAGGTAATCGTTAAGCATGTGAAACAAGCGTCCATATTGTTACTGGGCAATACGAATCAATGCACGTACTTTATGATTCCATAAACACATAAAAATTTATAAACCTACCTCTTCTTTAATACATACAGCATGTATTGGCTCCATATTACTTTCTCTTAACTGGAGACGTGAATACACAGAATTCCTTGCAGCAAATCACGACACGTAGCAGCACAGATATAAAAATTATTTAACTACACAGATACTACATTCAATAGCGGAAACATTTCATTAATATCTTTCGTCATACAGGGCGTTCGCCGGAAAACGCTACCCTCCCAGTCTGTTGCCGTCGGCAACTTGCTCGGTCAGTGGACCCAGCAGTTCCCGCCACGCGGCACCGTGAATCACCGCACTGTTTAACACCTCCGCTGCCCCAACAGTGCAGTGCAGTGACCCTTACATTGTTAAGAACGGTTTCTTTGCATTGTAGATAGTTTGTGACTTCAGTCTCTTATTAATCAGTGTTGTGAATAAACGTTTCTTTGCGGTTTGGCTGGTTTGGGGCTTCATACTCTTATTAATCTGTACCGTGTTTGAGTATGAGTAAAATTATGGTACGTTACAGTTTGCAACAAAGAATATTTCTCTACGATACATATGTGAAGAAGAAGTCGTTTAAAAAGTGTCGCAGTAAATTTCGTCGCGAATTTCCTGGCGCTTTACTGCCAGCTAAATCAACAATTCTGCGTCTGGTTAAAAAAGTAAGAGAAACGGGTTCATTTTTTAACAAAAAGAGACTGTCGGTCAACCGTATTCTCACAGAGGAGAAAATTGACGATATCGCTTTTCGACTAGAACAGTCACCCAAAAAATCATTAAGTCAGTTAGGGCAGCGTGTGTCTCGAAATATGTTCAGAAGATGTGAAATGTGCATTACACAAGAGGGTCAACACTTCCAGCATCTTTTATAAGGTAAGCTAATGAATTACGTCACATTTAAATGCTTAGCACACAAGTATATGAAGCGTAATTATTATGAAATAGTCCGCGGCCGACGGTCGAACAATGCCGGAAACTGACCGCTCGCTCGCCGGGAGCAGTTTCTTCCTTGTAGCGCTAACAGTGGGTTGCGTTTCCCGGCGAACGCCCTGTAGTATTTTAATTAAATATATCACTTCCAAAATTGTTAATTCTATCCACAGTAACAACATATCGTAGAAACGCAAAGATTTTATTTTTGCTCTGATTGGTAAGAAAATGTCGGTAAAATGGCACTATTTATAAAATCAAAGAAGCAATAACTTCCACATTTTGTGCATGATATTAAAGACTCTCCATACCACCTGAGTTTTTCAGATTATAGATCAGGATTTTTACAACTCAAGCCTTCAACAAGCAATTACACAAAACATCTTTCCTGAATTCGAGTTAATTTACAGGCATTTATCATAATTCCCAGTTGATCTATTTAACAAGATAATAATAACTATAATAATTGATAAAATTGCGATGGAGGGCCCGCTCCGGTGGCAAACTCCATACATATCACGTTTTTTCCTTTCATCTTAAAACCTACTTTTGCCCTCTACTAATTTTTACTTTGAATTATTTCAGTGTTACCAGTAAATTATTCATTACTTCTCTTGACAATTTATTCCAGTCCCTCACACACTTTCCCACAAAAGATAATTTTCCTACACCCTTTTGCCTGAAATCAAGTGCCAGCTTGTGGTCATGGCCCTTCCAAACACCTCTCTTAATTTTCCCACCAATATCTTTCCATGCTTCATCACCAATATAGGCTTTATACACTCCCATGATTCTTTTCACCCTCCTTCTATCCTCCAATGAATCCCATTCCAGCTCTTTTGTCATATCTGTTACTGATTGTGTTCTGTTCTAAATTCCAGAGACAAAATCTAGTAGCCCTTTTCTGCACCCTCTCCAACTCCTGCATTTGATACCAAAATGTGGGTCCCGTACTACACAACTATATTCGATCAATGGTCTGACCAAAGTTTTGTACCCCAATTACGTTACTTCTCTATTGCATCCCCTCATCACTATATTTCACTATAGGATCTATTATGCATTACTAGCTAAGTTGTAACAATTGTGTCCAGATTCCTAAAGCGGCTCAGCCACCTTCAAAGCACTCCAATGTTTTCAGTACCATTAAGTTAAACAATTTTTCCTTCAATTTGAAACTCATTCCGTAATTTATTAAAGTCTGTTTCAATTTCTTAAGGCTGTAAACTTCGTCAGCGTTGAGGTAAATAGAAGCGGGAGAGGAACGGGAAGGAATTCGTCCACGACCTTTAGCGTACAAACACTACATTTTCTTGAAGTGATTTCTAGATTCATATCTACCATCTCACCAAAAGAATTTTTTTTATCAAATATTAAGCAAAATTATTAAATTTGATAAGAGATTTTTTAGAAGTGTTGAACAATCTAGATCTTTTTGACAATTATATTCATTCGATGCCACACTATCACATTACATATCTCGTATCATTTTAGTTTTTAATCCTATAAGTTTTAGTTATCAGTAGACGAAGTCGTAGTTACCGAGCGTGGTGGGTGAGTGGTTAACGCTCTGGCTTCGCATTTAGGAGAATTCCGGTTCGAATCTCCATCCGTGTATTCAGATTCGGGTGTTCCATGGTTTCCTCAAATCAATCATGACGAATTCCGGGATGGCTCCTTCAAAAGGCCATGGCTGAATTCCCCCACCCCCCATTTCCAGACCCAGTCCTTTACTGCATCTAATGACATCGACGTCGAGAAGGCGTAAAGCCATAAGGAAAAATAAATAACTAACAGTTGTCATAATTTAACTCTAAAACATCATTTTTGAAATTTTTTCAACTGAAGGACCAGAAAATGTCACAAATAATTCAACAAACTGATGTGATAAGGGAGCTGGGTTGGGACTCATTTGAGGAAAGGAGGAGAGCAAAGACTGTGCTGGGAATGTACAAGGCATATGTTGGTGATGGGGCATGGAGGGATATTGGTCAAAGAATTAGGAATAGTGCATGGAAGGGAAAAGGCGACCATGACCACAAGCTGGCACTCGATTTCATGCATAAGGGAATGGGAAAAAAATTTTTGTTGGTAAGGGTATCAAGGATTGGAACTAATTACCAAGTGAAGTGATGAATAGTTTTCCAGACCGAGTGGGGCGGTGTAACGGTTAGCGTTCTCGCCTCGCATTCGGGAGGACGGCGGTTCGAATCCCCGTCCGGGCATCAAGATTTGGGTTTTCCATGGTTTCCCCAAATCACTCCAGGCAAATGACGGGATGCTTCCTTCAAAAAGGCCATGGCCGAATTCCTTCCCATTCCTTGTCCCCCATCCTTTCCCGTCTCTAAAGACGTAAAAGAGACGTAAAGCAGTTAAAAAAAAGAAGTTTTCCAGAAACGCTTAAGGAATTTAGAATTAAAATTTGTAAATCATAATAGTAAACGGGGGAAGAATTTAACATTCCAATCATAAAAGAAAATTTTAAAAAATGTATATAAAAAAAGGTAAATGGATGACTGAAGGAATTGCCACTCCATCGCAATTAAAAATTAATATTAATCTTAATAATAACTTGA
>JARYHS010007651.1:0-21000 GCA_031002005.1 Vandiemenella viatica
GCAACAATTTCATGTATTCAGGCTTAAGCGAGGGGGAAAATTTTCTTTTGCAGGCAAGGAAATATGGAACAAATTGCTGTGGGGTATAATGAAAAACTTACTAGAAACAATGACAGAATTTAAAATCTGTACATGGAAAAACTAGTTCGGTGATGTGGTTGCAGACAATAAATTTTAAAATAAAAAAAGGAAAATTATCGGATATGAAAGCAGACGTGAAGAGAAACTTCACGTACTCCAGCAAAATTAAATGAAATAATCTCAGCTGACCTACATATTGCAGATTATATACCAACCGGAAATTCTTCCTCAGTGTATGTATTCGAATAGTTTTTTCGTCTGCATACATTTTTACAGTTATGAAGGAAAGAAAAATTCCAAAACGAAAATTTTTGTGATTTTTGTGTAACGGTTAAATAACCAATAAAATTTACATAACTTTATAATGATTCAGGTAAACGAAATTCATGCTCGATCTGCATCTGAATATTTTCCTTAACGAGGAAAGTACTTATTGTAACTATCGAGGCGTACGTATTACCGATGCAAGTTGAATGTAGTAGTAGTGTTAGTGTTGTTAAAGAAAGTGAAGACAGAATAGCTACACTGTTTCGGATACCCAGGTCAAAGAAAGAACCGTGGGAAACCCAAACAAAACGTCAACAGGAAGAGCTGTGTCCCCACCTTGTGTCACGGGCTGTTGGCCACCCCTGAATTATTCACTGGCCACGGGTGGCGTCTGTGTACGGCGATCTGTATTCCGGGGGAGGGCGATACAGGTGGTCTTTGCAGGTACACCATATGAATTCCGATGTGGCCACTAAATGCGTAATGGGCGGTGAAACGTAGACATACACACAGCAGTTTATAGGTCACTATAGGCGGGATGTCAAAGCTGCTGAGAAAGGGGAGAGTGACAGAGGGTGGAAAGAAGTAAACTACTTTTCCGTTGCTTACATGGAGCCTTTGTCTGAATCAAAGAGAAAAAACTTGTCTATTTAAGTCAAAATTTTGCAAGTTTAAGTAAAGTAGATTGTGACAAAACAGAATTTTTTTTTAGATTGAGCTAGGATTTAATAGTCTAGTTTTTATGAAAGAATTATATTTTGTTCTTTTGGCATGGACAAAATTGAATAACGATTGCTCTTAGAGAGAGAGAGAGAAAGTAAATTTCGGTTACCATGATGAAGAGAGAATCTAGCGGAGGTTTGAACAGCGTAGACCGAGTGTGGTGATGTAACGGTAGCGTTCTCGCCTCGCATTCGGGAGAACGCCGGTTCGAATCCCCATCCGGGCATCCAGATTTAGGTTTTCCATGATTTCCCAAATCACTCCAGGCGAATGCCGGGAGGCTTCTTTCAAAAGGCCATGGCCGAATTCCTTCCCATTCCTTGCCCCCTTCCCCCATCCTTTCCCGTCCCTAAAGACTGTTAAAACACGTTAAGCAGTAAAAAAAAAAAAAAAAAAAAAAAAAAAAAAAAAAAACAGCGTAGAATGGGTATATGAGTTGATGCAGCGAATTTTGGTCATTGCTGAAAAAGAACCTGGCATTTTCTCAAATGTAGCTCCTTGAGGAGATAAACAAAAGTGTGGTAATAAAGTCTGAAACTCTTGAAAAAAGAAAAGACTTTTTATAATAATCAGAAATATTATACGAAAAATAAATCAACGGTTATGCAAGAAGATGTCAAGTATATTTATTTGGTTTCCGTGCCTTTCGAGGTCAGATATTAAGTTGAATTATTAATCTACATATTTGTATGTGTGTACGTTATAGATAAAAACCGAGCGTGGTTGGTGAGCGGTAACGCTCAGGCCTCGCATTCTACAAGACGCGTATTCGAGTCCCCATCGGACCATCCAGATTTGGGTTTTCCGTTGTTTCTTCAAGATACTTGAGGCGTTTGCCGGGATGGTACATTTAAAAGGCCATGACCGAATTCCTTTCCTCCAGATCTTTCCCGCCTCTAATAACCTCGACATCGACAAGGCGTAAAGCCGGAACCAAAAACAAAACAAACCAAAAACTGACTAAAAATATGTCCACTGCTGGATTTGGTGACTGCCGTAGTTTTTAAATGTACTTAATATGATCATCAAAGAAGATATCATCGTACCATATTATTGATTGAAGAGATTGACACTCTGAAGCAAGAACTGGCCAAGTTCAGTTGTTCAAGTAAATCAAATTAACGGAAAAGGGGAGGGGGTTCAGGGAAGAAGGAATTTAGTTTCAAGACATGATTGAAGCCTCGTCAATTTATACAGTTGATGAATTCAAGACGTATGGAAAACTTTACAACAAGAAATGGACAGTGGCGTGGTTTCATAGCTACATTGACTGCAATGCAGCACAGGATTGCTGTTTATTTTCCGCAATGTTTGAATAATTGGGTAATATTGGACTTACCCGCGATTTTTTTTTTTTCTTTTTTTTTTTTTTTTTTTGCAAAATGCTCCAGGTTTTCTGGATAAGGTTTAAAGCTAAAGGATTTGACCAGTAGAAACAAACCATCACTCACCAGGAACAAGGAATGATTCGATGCGAACGCCAGATACCACTGGAACACATTTCTTATTTCAGTGGTGCTGGCTGGTAACAATACGAGCAAAAAATAACATCCAATTGACAATTGCATCATCTGGAATTGCGGCGACGTTTTAATGGTAGTAGAATAGCACATTCATCACTTAAATTAGCAACGAGCATACAAAACAGTGAAATTCCATCTTGAAACATTTGAAAAACCTCAGATAATTTTTAACAGATATTACCTTTTATCCTGCTTTTAACACCGCGTGATGAACAATATGCGTATTTAAAAGCATCGCATTTGTGGAGACATGTTAATAAATTTTTACTGACAACAAAACGGTAATTCTGCATAAAAATTTACGATAACATTACTGGATATTAATAAATAAATTACGCCAAAGCAGCAATTGAGAAAAATGATCCACAACATCCAGATATTACTGGATAATTTGTAAATGGGAAAATTTCCTCATGGAAAGTTAAACGTTGCTTGCTTCCATGTAATAAAATCAAGAAACTTATTTGTATAAATGCCAAATAGAGTCAACAAAAAAGTTGAATATCCGACAGCATTGAAACTAACTAAAAATGGATTAAAACAGTAATTATAATTTATGTAATCCAAAACATAAAAATAATAATGTAAATATATAATTAAATACAAAAATTGATATAAAGGTTTGAAATGTATTCATTTAATATGTGTATATATCCTCAAATTTAGCAATAGCTCAAGTATTGCTGGGTCTGCTAGTTATGTACAAAGGAGAGACAGGATACGCAATGATGACGTCAGATGACGATTAGGAGTAGGAACTCTACTGTATGATTTACGTGGCTATCAAGGTAGATGGGTTAAACATATCCGAAGAATTTATAATAACAGTAACAAAAGAAAACAAAATTACCTCAGAATAAAGGCGTGTTTAAAATGGGACAAGAGAAGCCAGCAGTAAAGATGGAATGACCAATTCTCTTTCTAAACCTTGAATTCCAAACAATTTTCTGAAAACTAATTTTCAAAGTCGACGATAATGGTTGTAGTTAATTACATTAGCGTCTCATAAAAAGGTGTAACTATGGGAAAGCTTCATTTTTCGAATTCCTGTTGAGCTAACTTTTCAAAGTAATCTGAAGTGATTTTTCCTGATATACTGATAATACTATCAACGTCGCAACCACAACTCTTTGATATGGTACTGACAGTAATCTTTGCTCTCTTCAGTGAGCACCGGATAAGACAGACAGTGGGAAGCTCACGGCATGATTGTCACAATGTCCGGTTGGTTGAGTACGAGGGCAGAGAATAGATCTGTCGAGTTGTCACTGGGTACATGACATGTTAAAAAGGCAGAAAAGCTGAAGAACTTTTAAGTTTCAGTTATTTGTATCTGGATATATCACATCTTAATTACAACCGTCTAGCATTTTTATTTGAAGGAACGTCATTCAGTCATATTCACTTTTTGTAATCTTCAATAATCTTCCGTCGTTAGCAGAACCATATAGACGTTTAGTTGCCTTGTACCGATCGTGGTGGTGTAGCGGTTAGCGTTCTGGCCTCGCATTCGGGAGGACGGCGGTTCGAATCCCCATACGGGCATCCAGATTTGGGTTTTCCAAGGTTTCCAAAATCACTCCAGGCAAATGCTGGGATGCTTCCTTCAAAAAGGCCATGGCCGAATTCCTTTCCATTCCTTGCCATCCCCCCCCCCCACCAATCCTTTCCTGTCTCTAAGGACCTTGCTGTTAAGAGACGTTAAGCATATAAAAAAAAGTTATCTTGTACGTCAATAACTTGTCTTTAGCATTGCCGGTGGTTCGATGAAGTAATGTAATACGATTAAGTGATATTCCAGCTGTGCTTTGATTGTGATTGAAATATAATCCAATAATTCTATGTTAAAGGACCTGGTTTGGTATTGATTGGAAGACAGAAGGAGTGGGAAGAGAGTGCTGGAAATGTATCAGGCGTGTATTAATCATACGGCTCGGAAATAAGAATTAAGAGCACGGATTGAATACGTGGCCGAAAACTGTCAGCATATTCCAGGAATAAAGGAGCGGAAAAATTTGTTTTGTATTGAAAGGAGTCAGGGACTGGAATAAATTACCAAGAAATGTCCTGAGTGATTTATCAAAAACATTAAAAGAATATCAAATTAAAATACGTAACGGGTAAAAGCAGGTATGAATGTAAATTGGCACCGGAGCATAAATTATGCTCCATTGAGTTTGAATTAATAATCTAATTTGCGTTTTATTCCTGAATAGTATCTGATGTTTGCTAGCAACTCACTGTTAAAATATCTTCTTGTCTCATCAATAACCTTGCGATATTAATTCTGTGTCCAATCATTTCTCCTTTTTTCAGACGTTTCAACCAATGCCTCTGGTCTTCCTCAGGGTCAAGCCACCTGCTTAGTCTGCTAGAGGCTGATGTGACCGCCCGATCTCATCTTTATAGTGAAAAAACTAACGAATATCTAACCAACCATCGATTACTTAAAGATACCCTTCTTACGATTAAATGTCTTTGGTCACAGTAAGGTTTATTTCATTAGCACACATGACCATGCATGGCTTAGACATAGCCGTTATCTTTTCAAGGTTGTTTGACTACTTGAATATCTCGATAACCTTCCTTACATTTCTTTGTATATAACCATTTCGTCTATCCAAAACTCTACCATTTCCCTCCTTTTACAGGTATTCGGCTGATTTTGTGGATTGCTCAATTGGCTGTGACTACTATACTCACGCATGCTCATTGCCCGGTCTGATAAGCCGAAGTATATTTTGTCCCAATCACAAGGAACTTGATAGATTTCACTGCTTTTGAAATGCAGCCCTTCGACTTTTGGCCGCCTTCGAGAGGAGAACAGCCGATCAAAACATCAGTCTTTAGCAGGCTCAACAGGTAGCTTTCCCACTGAGGAAGAGAACAGGTACAGGTTGAAACGTCAGAAGAAACAAGGAGTTACTGAACGCAGCGGTAATATTTCAAAGTTCTTGATAACATAATAATGATTACCAAAATAGCAAAAAAAATAATTAAACCGCCTTCTTTGTCAAAATTAAGAAAAGAGTGCAATGATGAAACCAATATTCAGTGCACTATTTAAGCGGTTTTCGCTATATTTTAAGGACTTATTTGATATTTGCTTGTAGTTCTACTTGACAAATATTAAAAACACCATGACTCCAAATCCAATTAGACTGGAATTTCTAATGAACCTATTGCACATTATCATTTAGATGATTTCAAATATTTTATTTGTGTTTGAATTTTAATAACCGATGTCTAAAACACTTTGTTCTGTATATAATTTCTGGAGTCTCCGCAGATAAAAAGCGCAGCTGAAAGTGATGCGGAACTGTGTTCGTAGTACTTCAAAGGCTGAGGAGTTGATGAATACGCTGCTGTTCCCGGAGCATCTAATTCGTAGCTGCACCCGAAACTATTCAACTTTGCACGAGGTCAGCGATATCATATTACCAGTCTTGTCGTAGCATCTTGGCGCGAGTCAGGAATCAACGGAAAAACCGCTCCAAAGATATTAGGTGAGCCGCGTTGCTTTGGCAGTAGTCGCCGCACTAGAGCGTACTTTGAGTTTGATATTACTGTTTTGCACTGATCCAGATAATCTTTGTAACTGGCTGAAATTAATTGTACTTCTGTTAAGGTGAAGAAATTAAGGTAACATTTTATTTTTTTTTTTTTTTGGAGCGATCGCTTTATGGTACACAGACTGGACCTCCGAAAGAAGGATACTTAGGCCATGGGCGTATCCAGCGAGGGGCAATTGGGGGGGGGGGGTGAAGACCTGGCTCAGGAGCACTATGAGAGAGGAAAGATTGACAGGATTATGCCTGATGAGTGTGCATCGAAATATCGTGAAAGTACACCGTGGGAAATAAAGTTATTGAATATTTTTCTGAGAATCCGAGACGATTAATGTTTACATAAAAAACTATAATTGAGTTAAGATCATGATTAACTGCATAGTAGGTCATTGGATTACTATGTTAATCAATAATAAAAATAGTTTCCTCAACAGGTTTGAGTTTTATTCTGTAAGAAATCGTCATGTTTCAGTCCCTCACCCCACTTCCTAGAAAAAAATACGACTTCCCCCCCTAATTCATTTGTTGCCCTCCCCCCATAGTTCTGATCCTGAATACGCCCTTGCTTCAGGACTTGAGAAGTGGTTGTTGGTAGAGTAAGCACTAAGTTAGAAGATTCTGGCGAGAATTCACGAATGGAGAAATATTGGTGGGAAATAGCGTGCGAAGAAGTTGCTTTTTGAAGATCTGAAGTATAAAAACCTTGGCATAACATTTGACAGTAAACTCAGCTGAGGTGGAGACTTTGGGCATATGGATCAAAAAGGATTAAAAATAATTCATTTACTGGAGAAGCTATTGAGGGGATGTACAAGAGAAGTGAATGAACTGGTTACAATACTTTGGTCAGAACTTTACTTGAATATGTTGGTGTAGTATCGGACTTACATTTTGATTTTCAAATGTGGGAGTTGGACCACACATTTGGGAGGACTTGGGTTTGAATCTCCGTCCGGCCATCCAGATTTGGGTTTTCCATGGTTCCCAGAAATCACTCCAGGCGACTACGGGGATGGTTTCTTCAATAAGGCCATGGCCAAATTCCTCGCCATTGCTAGTCCTTCACTGGCTCTAAAAACAGCAATGTGACGAGGCGTAAAGCCATAAGAAAAAATAAAAAAAAAATCATACTAGAGCAGCTAGATTCGTTTGTAAAAATTACCGCTGATCGCAATAAGAAATATAACTAAAGGAGTTAAATTTTGGATCATTGGAAGGCAGGCGAAGGGTAAAGAGAGTGCTTTGAGAGTCCTTGGCTTCGAATGATATTGGTAGAAGGATTAGGAGCAGCTCATGGAAGGAATAGATGATGATGACCACAAGCTGGCGCTCGATTTGAGGCAAAAGAGAGTGAATTTTTCCCTATTTTAGATAAATGCGGCACTTATAGGATCAAATTACATACGAAAATGTTAAACAACTTATCAAAAACACAGAAAGAATTGAAAATTAAAATATGTAAAGGCAGAATTAGGTGAGCGGTGAAATTGCACTAAAAGAATTTAAGATAAAAAAACTACAAATGGCAAAATAGCCGTTTAGAAAAATCATATGTTAAATTTCAATTACATTAACGGAAATATTATAAATCCCATTAGAAACAGGAAGAAAAAGGTTGGTAAGAGCATTCGATATGTCCTCAAAGCCTAATTTTGGATGATTTGGAAGGTACTGAGAATGGAAGAAGAAAGAGAGAACGTCTAAGATTCCAGATGTTTGGTAATATTAAATAGCAGAACAGTTATATCAGGCTGAAGAGAAGGCAAAAAAAAGGGAGAAAAAGTACACAAGAGATAAACAAGACAAGATCTTCCTCCGGGCAGACAATTAATTCAACTTCAACACTGACGCGCAAAAAGTTTGTCCTTGTGAGCAGTGAGAATGTTTAGCATAAGCGCGCCGTTGTCGCGCGGAACTTGAGCGCAGCGTCCCCAGTGCCCGACGGCCTCGTGTGCGCTTCCTGTTACGCCTGGAGTCAGTTCTCTCTAAACGAGAGCTACATCGTCTCCCACAATCCATTCCGACTTTCCGGTTCTCTGCTACCACTGCTACTCGGTACTTCTACTTTGTTTGAGAGTAAAAATCACATTTTTACGCCTGGCATACGGGAGAAAGCGGGTTAGAATCCACGTCCCGCCATCCAGACTTCGGTTTCCATAGCTTTCAGAAAACACAGTACAAGTGAATACCGGGATGGTCCTTTAGAGGCCTTGTCCGGATTCCTTCCCGTTTCCATGCTTTCAGTTCTATTCGCCTCTACTGACATCGATGGGGCGTAAAGCCACATAAGCAAAAAGTAATATGTTTTTATTTACTCGCAAGGAAAGACTACATTTTTAAAGAAGATAACTATCACTTTATATCAGACAGAAAATCATTTTTTTAGCGGACGCAAACTTGGTTTTAAATGTCTTGTTTCAAACCTAATTTTTTTACGATAGAACTAAAATTGTTATATATCACGACATATACCACTCATCACATGTCATCTGTGGATTCCATTTATTATGTTTGGCTTAATAGCCAACATTGAGTTGAAACTTTCCCTCACTAAAATCTAACAAGAAAATAAAATGAGCAGAGTGAAATAGGAATAACTAACGTTTAATAACAGACTACACAGGGCAACAAAAGAAATACGAGGCCTATCCAGAAAGTAACAGACGTTTTGAAATAAAAAATAAACAAAGTGAATAATTTTTTGTATTATTATATACATTTCAGAGGTGAACTCATAGGCTATTGTTCTACATAATCGCCATTTAAATTAAGGCATTTATGATAACGTGGTACAAGCTTTTCAATACCCTCTCTGTAGAAATCTGCCTCCTACGAGCTCAACCACTGGTTTACACCGGCATGCAGTTCAGCGTCAGTGGCAATGCGTTGCGTAGCGAGCCACGTCTTCATCGCCGGGAACAGGTGGTAGTCGCTCGGCGCCAAATCCGGGCAGTACGGCGGATGATTGAAAACTTCCCATCCTAAACCATCCAACAGCTCTGTGTGTGGACGAGCGTTGTGGTGGAGAAACAAAACTTTCTCGCTGAGTTTTTCCCGACGCTTATTTTTTATCGCGCGTCTTAATTGGCTGAGTGTTTCGCAATATCTCTCTGAGTTTATTGTATGGCCACGTTCAAGAAAATCAACCAGAATCACACCATGAGCGTCCCAAAACACAGTAGCCATGATTTTTCGTCCTGACAACGTTTGCCGACACTTCCTCGGTTTCTTGGGTGAATGCGTGTGTCCTCATTCTATCGACTGCCGTTTTGTTTCACAGGTGACGTGCTTTACCCAAGTCTCGTCGCCAGTTCTGATACGATTGATAACTTGATTTTCGCTTTTGTCGTAGTCTTCCAGAAATTTCAGCACAGCAGCATTTTTTGTGGCCTTCCGCTAGGATTTTCGGAACCCACCTAGCACAAAATTTGTGGTAGCCAAGTTTACCAAGCACAATTTCATGAACTAAACTCCGTGAAATTTGGGGGATATGTTCTGAGAGTTCCGTAATCGTGAAACGGCGATTTTCACGGATTTTTTTGTCAATTTTCGTCACCAATTCATCACTCACAAGACTAGGCCTACCACTGCGATCCTCGTCGTGAACATTGGTTCGGCCATTTTTAAAATCAATGCACCATTGCCTCACTCGACTTTCACTCATTATTCTTTGGCCGTACACATCACAAATCTGGAGATGAATTTCAATTGGTTTGTGATTTTTTACCAACAAAAACCTTATCACAGCTCGCACTTCACAACTGGTGGGATTTTCAATTGCAGCGCTCATTTCAACACTCCAATGTATACAAAGTACGATAGCCATGATGCACAAACTACCACAGCTGGTTGCGTACTGAGTGTAGGGACACTCTGAGGTCAAGATGGCGGCGCTAGCCCCGCTCACTGCCGCACCAGATCAAAACGTCTGGATAGTCTTCAAAATAACAATGCATTTGTTTGGTGGCTGGAATATGTTAACGAAATATTAGATAATTTTGGCTGACAAATTTTAAAATAACTTCGTTTTTTCGCAATGAGGTTTAGTTTATTTACTGCACTCATCTCCACATGACTTGGTTACATACTTATACATATTCCCAACAGTGCACATGGAGTGTTTTTGCGGAATCAAACAAGTCTGTTGCCCTAACAATTTTTTTTCATATAAAAGGCAAAGAATATTAAGTGATAAACTGTGTGTGAACCATAAACAGAACGCAAACATATATTCAAAAACGAAAATGCAAATATTTTTCACTTTCGTGTCTCCGAAGAAAATTTTGTATTAGTTCTGCAAAGGCTCGCCAGTCTGATGCTTCATTCTCGTGCACCATTTTCGTGAAATTTGTATCCTTTATAACCGGACGGATCATTGGCTATCAAAAATTCCTTCTTCAAGGTTTTCAAATGTTTATTCTGGAAACACACTGCAGATATACTTGAAGCACTCCCCAGGTTTATCCAAAGAAGGAAAAATTGTTTTTTCAATCCAAGGTTGGTATGCAAAGGTGGGAAGGTGATTTTTACTCACTAAACTATAGGTTCTTCTGATAAATTGGCAGCTCTACAAGGAGCCATATCTATTCGGGGCGCCAGTATTTCTTAATATAGTGACTGTCACGGTCTCTGCAATACCACATACAAGGGAAATATTGGCATTTGCTATAAACCGACTGCTGTCTTAAGAGAAAAATTCTCCTATTGCAATATTGGCGTCTGAAGCAATTATACCAAATTAAAATAATGTGACAAATCAACAAACTAAACGTATTACATAAGTACATAATAACCTCAAAAACATAAAGAATGTGAGTGTGTGAGCTTCGTAGCATGGGATAGTGACGGTTTAAGCGCGGCATCTGTGTTAAATCGCTACGAAAAATTAATTCCAGACACACAGCGAAATTAAACACGACTCCAAGAGAACACCACGCGTGCCATTTTACCATGTTAGTATGGAAGGGGACATATGGATTGTCACCCACATGTACGCACTCATAAACCTAACTCACTTCGACTAACACCTAATATATATAATTATTGTTTAAAAAAAATCTTTATTTTTGACTATACATGTCTAAAGTTCCATCAAAATCGGATAAAAAATGTGTGTTTGTATAAAAATTAAGAGGTGTAAAGGGGGAGATGGGGTGGCTTTTTTTTTTTTTTTTGGGTCAGAAACCTTCTCCATGAAAAATTACACGTATATGCCAACTTTAATGGAGTTCCGTTCAATGGTGTCGACTGTAGCTTTGTATAAAGAACATTGGCAAAAATTGAGGGGTGGATAGGAGGAGAAGGGTTCAGTTTCTTCAAACCAAAAGTTGACAGTATTTTTCTGTTTATTTTTTACTATACATGTCCAAAGTTCCATCGAAATCGGATAAAAAGTGTGGGTTTGCATAAAAATTGAAGGGTGTAAAGGGGAGGTTTCTCAATGAAATTCATATGGGACCACTTTGGAGGTATATCCTATCCAATATACAAATTTCATTTAAATCGGTTCAAAATTGGTGAAGATATCGCTAAACATGCAGAAAAAAAAATAAAAAAAAAACAGACGAATGGTGAACCTCATCCTTTTCTGAAGTCGGTTAATAACAGAGGGATGTTACATAGCTTAAAATCTAGACCTGATATGTCAGAATGATGGTCATATTTGGAAATAGGAGACCAAGTTCGTATAGACATGGTGTTAATTTCCGATACATCAAAGTCATTGTTGCCCAGGGATACTATTACAGCAATCTTAAATTATTTTTTTTTATTTTATTTTTTTTATTTATTTTTTATTATTTTTTTTTTTTTTTTTTTTTTTGCTGTTTTTAGACTGGTCTGAAGCAATCCTCCATCACTTCCTATCCTGTGCTAACCTCTTCATCTCTACATACCTCTTATAACCCACGTCCTCAATTATCTGCTTCATATATTCTAATCTCTGTCTTCCTCTACAGTTCTTACCTTCCACTGTTCCCTCCACTAACAAATTAAGCAATCCAGCATGTCTCAAAATATGACCTACCAGCCTGTCCCTTCCTGTAAGCTTTTTCCATAAACTTCTTTTCTCACCCATCATTTCCAAAACTCGTTCATTTCTTACTTTATCTGTCCACCTAATTTTCAGCATTCTTCTGTAGCACCACATTTCAAATGTTTCAAGTTTCTTTCTTTCCGGAATTCCTAAAGTCCATGTTTCGCTACCGTAAAGTTCTGTGCTCCACACATAGAGTTTTAAAAAGATCTTTCTAATTCCTAGATCAATATTTGACACTAAAAGGTTTCTCTTTTTTATAAAGGCTCTTTTTGCTAATGATATTCTGCTTTTAACATCATTCCTGCTTCGGCCATCGGTTGTAATTTTGCTTCCTAAGTAACAGAACTCACTCACTTTTTCTATTGCATCCGATCCTATTTTTATATTTAATCTGCTAGTATTGGTATCATTTCAGCTACATTTCATCACTTTTGTCTTACTTTGATTTATATTCAGTCGAAAATCTTCCTTCAGTATTTTGTTCATGCCATTCAATAACACCTCAATATCCTCAGCCCTCTCTGCTAACAAGACAATGTCATCAGCAAATCGTAGCATACTGATTTTTTCTCCCTGAAAACTTATGCTACATAAAAAAATTTTCCTTGATTTTCTTCATTGCTTCTTCTACATACATGTTGAATATTAAGGGGGATAGACTACAACCTTGTCTCACACCCTTTTTAACTGATGCATGTCTCTCGTGATTCTTTACTTTTATTACAGCCACTTGATTCTTATATAGTTTACAGAGTATTCTTCTATCTCGATACTTTAGACCTGACTTCTTTAAAATTTTGAACATCTTTTCCCACCTAACATTTTTTCTAAATCAACAAATGCCATAAAAGTAGCTTTGTTTTTCTTGATCCGCCCTTCAAGTATTAATCTTAAAGACAGAATTGCTTCCCTTGTACCGCGATTTTTCCTAAACCCAAACTGATCTTCACCTACTATCTCTTCTACTACCCATTCCATCCTTCTGTACATTATTCTCGTCAGTAATTTTGAAGCATGTGATGTTAGACTAATGGTGCGATAATTCTCACATTTGTCGGCTTGTGCTTTCTTTGGAAGTGTGAAGATGATATTTTTATTAAAATCAGTTGGAATTTCTCCTGTTTCATGACTTTTTGATATCAGCTTGAATAATCTTTCGATTCCTTCCTCTCCTAGAGATTTAAGAAGTTCTGCAGGGATCTCATCAATTCCAACTTCCTTATTTGCTTTCAAGTCATTCAGAGCTCTATTAAATTCTGTTCTCAAAACATAATCTCCTAAGTCATCAATGTCGACATCGCCTTTCTTTTCGAATACAAAATTGTTCAAGTCGTCCCCAACATACAGTTTCTCAATGCATTCCTTCCATCGGTTAGCTCTATCTTCTGAGCTTAGAAGAGGTTTACCATCGGCAGTTTTAACGTTCATACCTCTTTTCTTCATTTCTCCAAAATTCTGCTTGTTCTTTCTATATGCAACATCTACTTTTCCTATATCTACTATACAGTTTTAAAAGCTCACTCACTCAGTCACCTCGATAACTATTGGCTGGAGAACGGTGACGTCGCAGGTCAGCCTTCGCTCGCAAATTAACAGCGACTAGAGATAGCATTAGAGTAAGTCGAAGCTTACACCCACAGTTTAGTAGCTAATCAACTGCTATGAAATTAATTGCCAGAATGTATTAATTAAGTTCGCTTTTGGTACCATTTTATTCTTAGAAAAATATGGAAAATACAGCTGAAAAAAAGTGGAACTACGAGTACCATTCGGTAACATGTCGCCATTAAAAGTAACATAAAAAACTTACTCACGGTATCAGCTGTAACCACTAATGTGAATTGCTTTTACGCATTTTACTGACAACTTTCGTTAGCGGTCTTTGTTCATGTTCGTGAGTTCTTTGGTTATTTACGGTGGAAATTAGACCACATATGTTACCGAATCGAGTATCTGGCAATTTATTTCTTTGGAGTTGCTCAACTATTTAATAATATGAAATCTGTATTAAGTTCTCTGGTGGTTACAGACACTCTGACAAAAGATCACACTATGATATGAATGTTTACCGAGTCTCAATAAAAAATTGATGCTATCGAAGCAAACAGGAATTCTTCAAATTTAGTAGATTAATAGTGAACACTACTAATAAACTATGCAAGATAAACAATGCTTATATATCAAAAACTAAAAACATTCAAACTGCGAGAAATTGACTGCAGATCAGAGAAAGTAAACACACTGGAAGTGTAATATGGATACTTGTTTATTTCGCACTAAAAGCAGTGTACTGACAGTACTGATATGCTTTATTTATCACCTAACTTCACCGAGTGAAATCATAAGCCGACGCCATTAGGGTTGGATTGTTTGCAAATGAAGTAATGTTATACAAAGAGATTAAAACTTTAGAGGACTGTGAACAGCTGCAAGAGGATATGAACGGGATATCTAGCTCGGTGGTTAAACATGGAACAAAGACAAATGCCAATAAGAGTCAGCTAGTCAGGTACACGGATAAAAAATAAAGTTTTTCTATCATTATGTGATACGGAATTAATCGCTTGTCGAAGATCCTAACTGTAAATAACTGTGCATTGCTTTTGGTAGTAAATTCAATTAGACAGGTGGTATGAAGAGGTTTCAAAGTCCTTCATTTATTGGAGAGAAATACGGGGGTGTGGGACCCGCATTATGTGTTTCAAACACAGGAGTTTCGAGGGAGTTGAAAGGCGAACAAGCTATATTTGTTTGCGGAAATTACCGCTGAAATCAATCAGTAACTGATATGCTGAAGGAGTTGGGGTGGGAGTCATTGGAAAACAGAAGATGGGTATAGAGAATGTTAGATTTGTTCAAGGCTTTTAATCGCGATAACGCATGGATAGATATTAGAAGAAGGCTTAGGAGTTTTACAGGGAGTGGAAGACATGGCCATAATCATAAGCTTCCATTTGAATTCAGGATAAAGGGAGGGGTGGTTAAGGAAGTCAGGTCTTGGTATAAATTAACAAAGAGAATTAATTCAACTTTTTCTCCCTGTTTCAAACAATTACGACAGTCGTAAATCCAATTATCGTGAAGCAATTCGATTATTAATTCATAAAATAACGCCAATACAACTGTATAATGTAGGTTTATTGCCGTACGCGTTTCGCCTCTCCTCGAGGCATCATCAGCGACGAATCTATTTTAACATTTACATTTTATTTACAAACTTATTTGACATAACACTAAATTGATATATTTCTTATTAGTTACACTTACTATTTACATTAGTGGATTTCAGGATAGTAACCACCCATCTTTGCTTTCTCTCCAAAGCATGTTTCCGTGACAGCCATTTGTCTTTGCTGTTCTGTACACGATATAAACATTGCGCTTCTACAATTCGCTTGTTTTTGGTGGCCATCTTATTTTCTTACTGTCAAAGGCGGTGATGCGCTGACGGCGCCAGATTTGAAATTGCGTGGGAATTTTATATCTAATTTTATGTAAGTGTGTGAGTATGTATTTGTTAGGTTTATTTCTTTACTGTAGGGTTATTGTATGTTTACCAGTTTGAACAGTGTTTGGTTTGTTAAGTTATGTGGTCATTCAGTACCTGCTTGCCATTTTTTATTGCTTTTGTATGTGGTAGTTTTCTTGTAGAGTGAGGGTATTGTGTCTGTAATTGTTTATTGTGAGTATTTGCATGTCTTTGTTAATGTCTGTTGGTAAGTGATCGTTTTCTATTAGATGTTCGGCGAATGTGGAGTGGTTGCTGTACTTTAGTGCCCTCATGTGTTCTTTGTATCTGGTTTTAAACTGTCTTCTTGTCTGTCCTATGTATATTGCATCACAATTGTGACATGTCAGTTGTATATGCCTGAGTTTTGATAGTTGTCTGTGTCTAAGTGGGTATTTAACTGTTTTTGAATCGAGTTGGTCTGTTCGTAGAGCAATGTTATGCCTTGTTTTTTAAAAATGTTTGTGATTCTGTGGGTGTATTTGTTTGAATATGTCATTGAATACCATTTACTTTTATTTTCAGTGTTTATGTGGTTTGTGAGTTGTTTTGCATTGTCTGTATTGTGGGTGTCCTTGTCTGTTGGGTACTGGGTGGCTGAAGTTTGGTTGTGTTAGTTATTTTCTGTTCTTTCCCCATTTGTTTGTGATTTTTCTGTTTATTGTGTCTACTGTCCTGTGATTTATATCCATTTTTTGTTGCTATTTCCTTTATTGTGTTTAGTTTCTGTTTGGTAGTTTTTCTTTGTTAGTGTGTTCTGTTTAATCTGTTTAGCATGAACCGTATTGCAGCTTGTTTGTGGTTTTGTGGGTGGTTTGATGTGGAGTGTATTATTTGATCTGTTGCTGTAGGTTTCCTGTATATCTGAAATGAGTGTGTGTTTGCATCTTTGTTATGGTGAGATCTAAGAAATTCAGTTTTTCATTGGTTTTCCTTTTCTATTGTGAAGGTGATGTTTTTGTGTATATTGTTTATATCTTGGTGCAGTTCAGTTATGCGGTCTTCTGTTTCATTGATGAGCATAATTACATCATCAACAAATCTCCACCAATAGATAATTGTATCCTTTCTGTGGTAACAGGTTTTTCCATATCTCATTTTCTATATGGTCTATGAAGATGTTGGCCAAAGTTCCTGAAATTGGTGATCCATAGGAAGACCTTCATGTTGTAGGTAGTATTTGTTGTTGAAAGTGAAATAATTTTGAGAAGTTAGTAACTGAAGTATGCTTTTGATTTCATCTATGTGGCTGTTGGGTAATGCTTTGTATTTTTTAAGATTTGACTGAATTAATTCAATTGTTTCTTTTATTGGGATATTACTATACATGCTTTCAATATCAAATGATACTAATGTAGCTGTGTGTGGATGTGTGTGTCTTTTATGTTCTGGATGAGTTCTGTTGTGTTCTTTATACTTCTGTTTTCTGTAATGTGTAGTATTGGTTAAGAAGTGTGTTTTGTGTTTGCTAAGAGATATGTTGGGGCTTTTCTAAAATTAATTATGGGTCTTACTGGAATTTGTGGCTTGTGTAACTTTGGTTGACTTCTCAGTGTTGGAGCAGAAGGGTTTGTCTGTGTGATGTGTTGTTTATGTTGTTCTGTGAGAGTGAAATTTGTATTTTTCAGTGATTTCTTTAGTTCTGCCTGATATCGGTTTGTTGGGTCTGATTTTAGTTGTGTGATATTATTTTTTTGTATGAATTTCTGTTTTGCTGATATATTCTGTTTTGTCCATTAAGACAACTGCATTACTCTTGTCAGCTTTTGTGATTATTGTGTTTTGAGCACTAAGTTTTTCTTTTATAGCTTTGAGTGTTTTTGTCTCTCTGTTTATATTGCTGTTTTTACTATTTTTGGTGGTGATCTGTTTTAATTCTTTAGCAATCAGTTCCGTGTTAAGCCTATATTTAATGTGCTTTCAGTTTTTTGTTCTTGAGACAGGATGTATTCGGCTTCAACTACAGTTTTCTCAACAAATTTCCTATTGAAGTGTTGCATGTGTTGTGTTTGAGTCCTTTCTCTAAAATTTCTTTTTCTTTTTGGTTGATTGTTGTTTGTGATAGGTTTATGAGTTTAGGGTGGAAAGGATGAGATCTATGTAGTATTTCCTTTATTAGTGTTTGTTTCACTGGTTTTTGTCTGTTTATTAACTGATTTAGTTTTTTGTTATGATTTTGTTTTGTTTCATTTAGTGTCTGAGCTGTAAAATTTTCTGCTTTTTCTATTAAATATGCAAGAATTGAAGTGTTGTTCAATGATTTGGCCAGTTCTAAATGCGTTTTGTACAAGATATTGTTTAGATTGTCTTTCTTTGCATACAGGGATTTTATTTCATTATTTAACCACAACTTTTCGGCAACATGCTTTGTGTTAATTGCAGAAGCTGAGCGGCCACTTACCTTCACATTGATGTATCTAGGAATTACGTTGTTGGTTTTACACATCTTGTTGAATTTGATGTTTGCTATTGTCCTGTGGAGCTTGAGGTGTGTTTTTTTGAAGATCTTGTAGAGGCCTATAGGAAATGCCTGGCAGGGCTGATTCAATGCAATGTTGTTGAAGGCCATTTTTCCGCAGTTGCTGAGTAAATTAATTCATAAAATAACGCCAATACAACTGTATAATGTAGGTTTATTGCCGTACGCGTTTCGCCTCTCCTCGAGGCATCATCAGCGACGAATCTATTTTAACATTTACATTTTATTTACAAACTTATTTGACATAACACTAAATTGATATATTTTCTTATTATTTACACTTACTATTTACATTAGTGGATTTCAGGATAGTAACCACCCATCTTTGCTTTCTCTCCAAAGCATGTTTCCTGTTACAGCCATTTGTCTTTGCTGTTCTGTACACGATATAAACATTGCGCTTCTACAATTCGCTTGTTTTTGGTGGCCATCTATTTTCTTACTGTCAAAGACGGCGGTGATGCGCTGACGGCGCCAGATTTGAAATTGCGTGGGAAATTTTATATCTAATTTTATGTAAGTGTGTGATTGCATGTATTTGTTAGGTTTATTCTTTACTGTAGGGTTATTGTATGTTTACCAGTTTGAACAGTGTTTGGTTTGTCAAGTTTATGTGGTCATTCAGTACCTGCTTGTCATTTTTTATTGCTTTTGTATGTGGTAGTTTTCTTGTAGAGTGAGGGTATTGTGTCTGTAATTGTTTATTGTGAGTATTTGCATGTCTTTGTTAATGTCTGTTGGTAAGTGATCGTTTTCTATTAGATGTTCGGCGAATGTGGAGTGGTGCTGTATTTTAGTGCTCTCATGTACTACCAAACAGAACTAAACACTATAAAGGAAATAGCAACAAAAAAATGGATATAAATCACAGACAGTAGACACAATAAACAGAAAAATCACAAACAAAATGGAGAAAGAAAGAAGAAAATAACTAACACAACCAAACTTCAGCCACCCAGTACCCAACAGACACAGGACACCCCACAACACAGACAATGCAAAACAACTCACAAACCACAATAAACACTGAAAATAAAAGTAAATGGTATTCAATGACATATTCAAACAAATACACCCACAGAATCACAAACATTTTTAAAAAACAAGGCATAAACATTGCTCTACGAACAGACAACTCGATTCAAAAACAGTTAAATACCCACTTAGACACAGACAACTATCAAAACTCAGGCATATATCAACTGACATGTCACAATTGTGATGCAATATACATAGGACAGACAAGAAGACAGTTTAAAACCAGATACAAAGAACACATGAGAGCACTAAAATACAGCAACCACTCCACATTCGCCGAACATCTAATAGAAAACGATCACTTACCAACAGACATTAACAAAGACATGCAAATACTCACAATAAACAATTACAGACACAATACCCTCACTCTACAAGAAAACTACCACATACAAAAAGCAATAAAAAATGACAAGCAGGTACTGAATGACCACATAAACTTGACAAACCAAACACTGTTCAAACTGGTAAACATACAATAACCCTACAGTAAAGAAATAAACCTAACAAATACATGCAATCACACACTTACATAAAATTAGATATAAAATTTCCCACGCAATTTCAAATCTGGCGCCGTCAACGCATCACCGCCTTTGACAGTAAGAAAATAAGATGGCCACCAAAAACAAGCGAAATGTAGAAGCGCAATGTTTATCGTGTACAGAACAGCAAAGACAAATGGCTGTAACGGAAACATGCTTTGAAGAGAAAGCAAAGATGGTTGGTTACTATCCTGAAATCCACTAATGTAAATAGTAAGTGTAAATAATAAGAAAATATATCAATTTAGCGTTATGTCAAATAAGTTTGTAAATAAAATGTAAATGTTAAAATAGATTCGTCGCTGATGATGCCTCGAGGAGAGGCGAAACGCGTACGGCAATAAACCTACATTATACAGTTGTATTGGCGTTATTTTATGAATTAAATTAATTTTCTATGTTTGTACGATTATTTCATCAAAATTTCACTCTACCTTAGATACAGTTTGCAAGACGAAGATCCTCTGGGATTACAAACCAATAATACTTAAACGAATTGCTGTTCTAATATATTACTGTAAAATTTGCTCTAATGACTGCGAGAAATTCGTAAAAGCCACACAAATAAGACCTGGTGTCACGATTCGCCACAAAAGTGTGCACCAATACAGAAGTGTCTTCGTAATATTTGTTAATATGCGTTACTGTCATATATGATAGGACGGTCTGCATGATTTAGGTGCTTTAAGCAGGCTATCCACACTCCAAACAGTAGCACCACGCTATCGCACTAGAGTTGGATGCACTCGCTCACTCATACTCACACAAGAGATCGAAACCACATCATGATCTATAATTTTTGCTTTTACGGCTACATTTGAAGGCGTAAGGGAATATAATATTTATAGATTGTTAATAATCGATATCGTCTGATAATAAAGTACGTGTCTGTATCTAAATCACACCAGAAGAATTTCATGTCGGTTCCTTCGTAGTAACCGTGGCGCATTTCAGTTCCTGTTCAGGGCCATTTCTGTCTGATATATTCAGTAAATCATTAGAAGAGCGAAAAGTACCTTCAGACTGGAAAATCGCGCAAGTAACTCCGATTTTCAAAAAAGGTGATCGAAGTGATCCTGGAAACTATCGTCCCATATCTATAACATCTGTTTGTAGTAGAGTTATGGAGCATATTATATGCTCGAACATTATGAATTTTCTAGATGATAATAATTTGCTTACAACAAATCAACACGGATTTTGGAAGAAAAGATCATGTGAAACACAGCT
>JARYHS010007653.1:5000-10000 GCA_031002005.1 Vandiemenella viatica
GTATTTTCAATTCTAAATAATACACAAGTATTGCTTTATAAGTTGAAACATTAATCTATTTTACTCTATGTGAATATTTTCTTTCACCAAGCGCCACATAGTATCGTAATACTGGTAATATACTTCAGGTATTATTTAACCCGTCATCAGACACACAGACACGCTATTTTAATTTTTATTTCCTAATGTATTTGTTGCACATATATTTACTTTGCTTATTATATTGTTTATATTTTCTAACAGTCGTTGCCATTGAAAAACAAGAGGGGGTGTGATACAAATTATTTCGTATTTCATTACATGTATTTCAAAAACATATTATATGAAATTTTTCTTTGCTTCTTCTCAATAGAAACTGTAACTTCGCCAAATCTCAGACTCCGCTGCAGACGCGATGATATTTAAAACACGGATCCGAATTTTACGAATTACGTAATAATGTGTAGCTATTGCAATGTAGCTTCTTATCTACTAGGGCATATTTCATTTGTACATCCCAAGTAGGGAACATTAAAAACATGCTATTTTCAATTAGCAAAATGATTGACTATAAGAATGCTAACTTCAACACTCCCACAATTATATGAGATAGCCGTTACTCACATGTGTATCTGTCACAGCGTTGGACACAATTCAAATGTTACAATCACTCCACAAGCAATAAACTTAGTGAAACAACACATGCAGTGGCGTACCCTAAACACCATAAAATTTCATGCAGTTATTGCATCTACTCTTCATTCGGCACCGTAAAACTGTATTTATGTTCAGTATGCAACACATCTTCAAAATCCTTACACAAGTTCCTGATAAACTAATTACGGTAATAGCCCAGACACTGGGACCCGTCAAGGAATACTAGTTTTGTCCTGAAAACTGTTGTACACGTTAGTTGGGTGATATTATGTAGGATATGTTGCTCTTGGAGCTGTAAAATATATCAATTCTCAGAAAATTGACTCTGAAAAGTGCCGTACCGTTAAGCCACGCGCGGCTGGGAAAAGGCATACGGCGATGTATAATGTTCCTGCTTCACCTCTGGGGTGGGGTGGGACTTTCTCCACCAGCGAAATACCGTTACTGACCTGTTGAAATTTGGATTAACTGCCTCCTTGTAGTGTCCTCTTCACGTTTAGCACTCTCCTTTTCTGGAAAAGTCACCACGAATTAAATTAAAAATGCCGAAATATGGGATGCTCCGCAACCGCGAAATGTTAGCATCACTATAAAAATGACACAAAAATTATCGGTACAGGGATAATATCAACATAAATTGGCAGGCCATGTGGCAAACCAGAGACAAACTATGCATTTCTTTACTACGGAAGCAATCGATTATCTCTGACTGGTTATATCGATTCCAAGATGGTGAGCCTTGTAGTACTGCATTTCGAATAAAAAATTTCTATCTGTTAATTTTATGCGACGTTTTGCAACGGAGTGAAGCTAAAACGGCAAGAAAATATTACAACAAAGAATTAAACCAACATTTCAAGAGATTATCATTGATTTCGCAGCGCCGGCGGCAACTAATAGCAGCGCTGCAGTGTCATATTTAGGCATTTTTAATTTAATTCGTGGCGACTTTTCTGCAAAAGGAGAGTGTACAACGTGAAGAGGACACTATAAGGAAGCAGTTAATCCAAATTTCAAAAGGTCAGTAACAGTTTTTCGTGGGTGGGGAAAGTCGCACACCACCCAACCTCTGTTCAGGCGGCGCTAATAATTCTGGTCAAAATCACGGTAGCTCAATTTTTTAAATTAATTTCAATTTCTGGATCAGCCTGTCTTTCAACATATCCAAAATGCTGCTTGAAAATAAAGAAAAATTAAATCTTTAACAAAGTTTTCAACAGAGTTTTGTTTTAGAAACAAAGACTATGTGCCATTCTGGTACATTCTGCATTTCAACCTGAGATTGAAAACATTTGTAAATATTAAATTCCTTCAACCCGATGTTAAAACACGAATACTGCCACTTACGTTAATATTACCGCAACCTACTTTCATAAATGCCATGTGCTAGTATTGTCTCTGGCATGTGTGTACGTAATTATGGCGTCTATCGTTTGTTTACGATTGAAAATTGTGCAAATTTGTCCATGAATACATTTTTAATGGCTGTGACAGCAACATATTCTCAAATAATATCGTTCCAAGAACATCTGCATGATTGTTATACGTCGATATAGTATATCTCCCAGTCACACGTCGTATAACGTAAAGTCACTTTTTCACTTAAGTTTCTAAGGTATGTATAAGTTTTACAGCTCTAAGAGCAACATATATTAAATAATATCACCCAAGGAACGTGTGTAACAGTTTTCAGACCAAAACGACAATTCCTTGATGAGTCCCATTGATTGCGCTGTAGCCCTAATTACATCTAATAACATGACTGGTTCATTTACTATTGTTACATTCCATTAAATATATAGACAGTTTCAAAACAGGACGCGTGCTATGCACATGTTTACGTTGAATCCGAACAACAGGACGCCGCAGCTTAGTTCATATAATCAAATGTAAATCTTCATAACTTTTGTCCTCACCACTAATGAAACACACAAAATTTTCTCCCCTGCCCGAACGCTCCATAATTGTTATACATTGAATATATATAATTATCGCCTAACGATATAACACCTGGCGTCGTTGAAATAAAACTCATGCATAAATAGTACTTTGAAATAATCAGCTCCTATGATTGTCATTATTATTAATTCCTAATAACACGATGTTATTTTTATTTCTCTTCAAATGAGTCTTTCACTACATAAATATGTATTGTAGTTCAAGCTAACGTCTCCCTACGCCAACCATAGAAGAAACACTGGTGTCTCAAAATGGCGAGGTGTTAGAAATTTTTGTGCGTGTAACCTTCTAATTTTCCAAGGGTGTCACGTACATTAACTTAATCTATTATTAATATGATTGAAATTGTTTCTGTTTTTGCTCCCAGGTGTTGAAAACTGTTTGTTAACGGGACTTCCAAGCTGGAAATCGAAAGTACACCTAAATAACATCAGCGCACATTAACTGAAATTTCTACGGCAGCCGTTCCCGAGGTAAGAATGATACTATTATGTTCTGAATATTTTGTTGTTGTTTTTTGGTGTGTGTCACAAGCATTCCACATATACTGCAATAATTCTTACAACGAGTCGAGGCTGCATCCTGCTGCTGTCTAATCGGCCCTTCACCTTTTTAGTTTTTGTTTATTTACCCTTCATTTACACAGCCCAATATCTTACTGACTAAATTGGGCCCTAAGTATTAATTGTTACATTGTTGATTTACACAGTGTTTGTACAAAATATCTACATGCAAGGAATTTGGCATACAGTACCGTTACACTTTGACTTACTGTCTAAATAATTGTATAATATTGCATTTGGTCTTGCTTGCAGTAATAACAGTTACAGCTGCTATTGCAAATTTTAATCTTATATTGAATCACAAATATCGCTTATTGTTCTCATAGTGCTAGTGGTTTTTAATAAGAACCCTTCACCTTTCCCTTCTTTGTCTTCCGCTGTTGACTTGCGTTCACTTCCTCCGGCACTGCCCTCGAAAACATTCACATATTTGAGCGCCTCTCACGCCTTCCCTGTTCATTTTAAAAATTTACAAAAAATACCCTCTTACTCTACTCGACGAGGCCTACACAATGAGACTAAGTACGATGCTCTAGCTCGAAAAAAAAATTTTTTGGCCCTCTTTATTCCGGCGGGAGGGCGGCAAAAAATTGTTGAACAACGCTCCAAATGGCAAAATCGGCTTTGGCCCAACGCAATGCATTTGTGGAGCAAATTTCAGCCATGCAGCTCACTCCGTTCGGCAGTTATGCCACTTTGAAGATCGTACGTGCCGTCGTATTCCGTACCGGCATGTACCTCGTACGACTTCCGCCAGTATCTCCATCTTGCGGCGCATGCCGGAACACGGTGCTTCCATGGAATGCCGCTGCAAACCACCAAGCGCTACTTATCACGCATTGCAAATGTCTTTCGACACTAGGAGATTAATCTGCTTCATCTTATTTCCTTTAATAGCTCCCTTCGTTAAAGTTGCAATTTACTCACCACACACTTTTATCGCCACAGTGTACTGCCTTTTCACCAAACGGAGACATATGTTTTCATTATATCGTAAACAGTAATACTTATTGTCAATACCAAGCGCAGTATGTGAATGTAAATTAAAGAAATAGACAGAGACGAAGGATAAAGAAAACAAAAAAAAAAAAAAAGGGACAGCGGGAAATCACTAATTTCCATTTGATAGGGTATTTCGTCAAAGTATTACTTTCGTTACGAAGGATAATTCTTTCTGAAATCCCCGCCGGGTAGTAGTATCAGCGTTTCGGTGCGGTATGTATGAATTTAATTGCACGCAATCAGTTTGCGGTATGTTTTGAACAAATTTCTTTATTTCTTCTTTCGACACCTTAATAACTTCTTAGTCGTCGCAATAGTGGATAAAGAGTATATTCTATGTTTACGAGATAATAAAAACAAACATTTATTTAATCGCTCGCTTTTTTTCTTAAACGAAATTAACTACGATAATAAGTTTTCGCTATTCCGGAATGTCTCTGGTTACTTACAAGGCACATCGTGCCTGGTCCGTAAACTGCAACTTCACCTCTCCTAACAACTGCTAATCGTCTAATCCTCTCGAGTGGCAAAAGAAACAAAACAAAAAAATTAACGTAAACGCTGATTACAACAACTGCTACATACCTCCTGGTAACAAAAATCCGAGGCACAGATCACGTCGCTGAAAACTGCCTCCGTGAAAATGTGTGCTCCGACAATCTTCTAATTGTTCAGATTCAATTCTTTTTTTTTTTTTTTTTTTTTTTTTTTTTTCTTCTCCTTTCTCCCTTTCCAGGCGAATGGCTCACCTCCAAACGGTTCAACCGCAAACTGAGTCCCGTTACCTAGCAACGTTGTTCGTCGTTGCTCGGCAACTTGTAAGAAAATTTGAAACTTATT
>JARYHS010007653.1:20000-25000 GCA_031002005.1 Vandiemenella viatica
AATACCTGTAATATGAAAAATTTCATGTAACAATTGTAAAGGTGCATTTACTAGATGGTAGTTGTATTTACCTTCTCATGTAATACATTGTTATTTTTTATTCTAATTAATTATTATCAATGTTTTTGTTTTCAATTTTTTGTATTAAATTATAAAGTTGCTTCGTGCTGTACATATTTTTATCACAAGGTGAATCATTATCACTAGCACTGAATATTATAGCTACAAACTTTGATAATGAATAAAGAATCAAGTCAACCCCAATTATCCGTTAGTATTTTCAATTCTAAATAATACACAAGTATTGCTTTATAAGTTGAAACATTAATCTATTTTACTCTATGTGAATATTTTCTTTCACCAAGCGCCACATAGTATCGTAATACTGGTAATATACTTCAGGTATTATTTAACCCGTCATCAGACACACAGACACGCTATTTTAATTTTTATTTCCTAATGTATTTGTTGCACATATATTTACTTTGCTTATTATATTGTTTACATTTTCTAACAGTCGTTGCCATTGAAAAACAAGAGGGGGTGTGATACAAATTATTTCGTATTTCATTACATGTATTTCAAAAACATATTATATGAAATTTTTCTTTGCTTCTTCTCAATAGAAACTGTAACTTCGCCAAATCTCAGACTCCGCTGCAGACGCGATGATATTTAAAACACGGATCCGAATTTTACGAATTACGTAATAATGTGTAGCTATTGCAATGTAGCTTCTTATCTACTAGGGCATATTTCATTTGTACATCCCAAGTAGGGAACATTAAAAACATGCTATTATCAATTAGCAAAATGATTGACTATAAGAATGCTAACTTCAACACTCCCACAATTATATGAGATAGCCGTTACTCACATGTGTATGTGTCACAGCGTTGGACACAATTCAAATGTTACAATCACTCCACAAGCAATAAACTTAGTGAAACAACACATGCAGTGGCGTACCCTAAACACCATAAAATTTCATGCAGTTATTGCATCTACTCTTCATTCGGCACCGTAAAACTGTATTTATGTTCAGTATGCAACACATCTTCAAAATCCTTACACAAGTTCCTGATAAACTAATTACGGTAATAGCCCAGACACTGGGACCCGTCAAGGAATACTAGTTTTGTCCTGAAAACTGTTGTACACGTTAGTTGGGTGATATTATGTAGGATATGTTGCTCTTGGAGCTGTAAAATATATCAATTCTCAGAAAATTGACTCTGAAAAGTGCCGTACCGTTAAGCCACGCGCGGCTGGGAAAAGGCATACGGCGATGTATAAATGTTCCTGCTTCACCTCTGGGGTGGGGTGGGACTTTCTCCACCAGCGAAATACCGTTACTGACCTGTTGAAATTTGGATTAACTGCCTCCTTAGTAGTGTCCTCTTCACGTTTAGCACTCTCCTTTTCTGGAAAAGTCACCACGAATTAAATTAAAAATGCCGAAATATGGGATGCTCCGCAACCGCGAAATGTTAGCATCACTATAAAAATGACACAAAAATTATCGGTACAGGGATAATATCAACATAAATTGGCAGGCCATGTGGCAAACCAGAGACAAACTATGCATTTCTTTACTACGGAAGCAATCGATTATCTCTGACTGGTTATATCGATTCCAAGATGGTGAGCCTTGTAGTACTGCATTTCGAATAAAAAATTTCTATCTGTTAATTTTATGCGACGTTTTGCAACGGAGTGAAGCTAAAACGGCAAGAAAATATTACAACAAAGAATTAAACCAACATTTCAAGAGATTATCATTGATTTCGCAGCGCCGGCGGCAACTAATAGCAGCGCTGCAGTGTCATATTTAGGCATTTTTAATTTAATTCGTGGCGACTTTTCTGCAAAAGGAGAGTGTACAACGTGAAGAGGACACTACTATAAGGAAGCAGTTAATCCAAATTTCAAAAGGTCAGTAACAGTTTTTCGTGGGTGGGGAAAGTCGCACACCACCCAACCTCTGTTCAGGCGGCGCTAATAATTCTGGTCAAAATCACGGTAGCTCAATTTTTTAAATTAATTTCAATTTCTGGATCAGCCTGTCTTTCAACATATCCAAAATGCTGCTTGAAAATAAAGAAAAATTAAATCTTTAACAAAGTTTTCAACAGAGTTTTGTTTTAGAAACAAAGACTATGTGCCATTCTGGTACATTCTGCATTTCAACCTGAGATTGAAAACATTTGTAAATATTAAATTCCTTCAACCCGATGTTAAAACACGAATACTGCCACTTACGTTAATATTACCGCAACCTACTTTCATAAATGCCATGTGCTAGTATTGTCTCTGGCATGTGTGTACGTAATTATGGCGTCTATCGTTTGTTTACGATTGAAAATTGTGCAAATTTGTCCATGAATACATTTTTAATGGCTGTGACAGCAACATATTCTCAAATAATATCGTTCCAAGAACATCTGCATGATTGTTATACGTCGATATAGTATATCTCCCAGTCACACGTCGTATAACGTAAAGTCACTTTTTCACTTAAGTTTCTAAGGTATGTATAAGTTTTACAGCTCTAAGAGCAACATATATTAAATAATATCACCCAAGGAACGTGTGTAACAGTTTTCAGACCAAAACGACAATTCCTTGATGAGTCCCATTGATTGCGCTGTAGCCCTAATTACATCTAATAACATGACTGGTTCATTTACTATTGTTACATTCCATTAAATATATAGACAGTTTCAAAACAGGACGCGTGCTATGCACATGTTTACGTTGAATCCGAACAACAGGACGCCGCAGCTTAGTTCATATAATCAAATGTAAATCTTCATAACTTTTGTCCTCACCACTAATGAAACACACAAAATTTTCTCCCCTGCCCGAACGCTCCATAATTGTTATACATTGAATATATATAATTATCGCCTAACGATATAACACCTGGCGTCGTTGAAATAAAACTCATGCATAAATAGTACTTTGAAATAATCAGCTCCTATGATTGTCATTATTATTAATTCCTAATAACACGATGTTATTTTTATTTCTCTTCAAATGAGTCTTTCACTACATAAATATGTATTGTAGTTCAAGCTAACGTCTCCCTACGCCAACCATAGAAGAAACACTGGTGTCTCAAAATGGCGAGGTGTTAGAAATTTTTGTGCGTGTAACCTTCTAATTTTCCAAGGGTGTCACGTACATTAACTTAATCTATTATTAATATGATTGAAATTGTTTCTGTTTTTGCTCCCAGGTGTTGAAAACTGTTTGTTAACGGGACTTCCAAGCTGGAAATCGAAAGTACACCTAAATAACATCAGCGCACATTAACTGAAATTTCTACGGCAGCCGTTCCCGAGGTAAGAATGATACTATTATGTTCTGAATATTTTGTTGTTGTTTTTTGGTGTGTGTCACAAGCATTCCACATATACTGCAATAATTCTTACAACGAGTCGAGGCTGCATCCTGCTGCTGTCTAATCGGCCCTTCACCTTTTTAGTTTTTGTTTATTTACCCTTCATTTACACAGCCCAATATCTTACTGACTAAATTGGGCCCTAAGTATTAATTGTTACATTGTTGATTTACACAGTGTTTGTACAAAATATCTACATGCAAGGAATTTGGCATACAGTACCGTTACACTTTGACTTACTGTCTAAATAATTGTATAATATTGCATTTGGTCTTGCTTGCAGTAATAACAGTTACAGCTGCTATTGCAAATTTTAATCTTATATTGAATCACAAATATCGCTTATTGTTCTCATAGTGCTAGTGGTTTTTAATAAGAACCCTTCACCTTTCCCTTCTTTGTCTTCCGCTGTTGACTTGCGTTCACTTCCTCCGGCACTGCCCTCGAAAACATTCACATATTTGAGCGCCTCTCACGCCTTCCCTGTTCATTTTAAAAATTTACAAAAAATACCCTCTTACTCTACTCGACGAGGCCTACACAATGAGACTAAGTACGATGCTCTAGCTCGAAAAAAAAATTTTTTGGCCCTCTTTATTCCGGCGGGAGGGCGGCAAAAAATTGTTGAACAACGCTCCAAATGGCAAAATCGGCTTTGGCCCAACGCAATGCATTTGTGGAGCAAATTTCAGCCATGCAGCTCACTCCGTTCGGCAGTTATGCCACTTTGAAGATCGTACGTGCCGTCGTATTCCGTACCGGCATGTACCTCGTACGACTTCCGCCAGTATCTCCATCTTGCGGCGCATGCCGGAACACGGTGCTTCCATGGAATGCCGCTGCAAACCACCAAGCGCTACTTATCACGCATTGCAAATGTCTTTCGACACTAGGAGATTAATCTGCTTCATCTTATTTCCTTTAATAGCTCCCTTCGTTAAAGTTGCAATTTACTCACCACACACTTTTATCGCCACAGTGTACTGCCTTTTCACCAAACGGAGACATATGTTTTCATTATATCGTAAACAGTAATACTTATTGTCAATACCAAGCGCAGTATGTGAATGTAAATTAAAGAAATAGACAGAGACGAAGGATAAAGAAAACAAAAAAAAAAAAAAAAAAAAAAAAAAAAAAGGGACATAGCGGGAAATCACTAATTTCCATTTGATAGGGTATTTCGTCAAAGTATTACTTTCGTTACGAAGGATAATTCTTTCTGAAATCCCCGCCGGGTAGTAGTATCAGCGTTTCGGTGCGGTATGTATGAATTTAATTGCACGCAATCAGTTTGCGGTATGTTTTGAACAAATTTCTTTATTTCTTCTTTCGACACCTTAATAACTTCTTAGTCGTCGCAATAGTGGATAAAGAGTATATTCTATGTTTACGAGATAATAAAAACAAACATTTATTTAATCGCTCGCTTTGTTTGTTAAACAAAATTAACTACGATAATAAGTTTTCGCTATTTCGGAATGTCTCTGGTTGCTTACAAGGCACATCGTGCCTGGTCCGTAAACTGCAACTTCACCTCTCCTAACAACTGCTAATCGTCTAATTCTCTCGAGTGGCAAAAAAACAAGACAAA